>JAHXMU010000007.1:4351575-4430660 GCA_019455685.1 Philornis downsi
TGATACCTCCCACAATTTGACCGATTTTCTGAAGTTTTATTTTTTATCATAACTGATAATTCGTAAACTGCAACGACCTGAATTTTTGTTCATTATTTTGAACTACAATTCTATATATACTTCAGTTAATATATTCTGTGCAAATAGATTAAATTCGGTCAATTTTGGGAGATATCTATAGTTAGCTGGGATAATGTTTGACCACGTTGTCAAGCTCCTTCTGATATTTCCCATATAATTGACCGGTTCTTCGAAATTCAATTTTATGGCACTTGGTACAACTTGAGAAAAGGTGAAGGAGTAGTCACGCCCCTTTTAGTACCATCCATTCAAATAGCCGATTTAAGCCATATTTTCTTAGCTTTAAACCTTTCAAGCGTTAGCATAGTTCTGAAAATAAAATTGCTCTCCAGATCCATGCCCATTAGGGATCCAGATATACAAATTAACCAATTTAGGAAAATTTAATTTCCCCCGTAATCCGTCATATAGGCATCAGACACTAGCAACTTACATGGCATTCATTGGACAACCAGGACAACTAGGACAACTAGGACATTTCTGGTACATTTTATAGAAATTACATAATTTATATCCTGGATTTATATCCTCCATTTATTTGTACTAAATTCAGTTTTGTGTATTAATTCATACGATCACGTTAAACACACTGTTGTTTTTATAACTTTTGGCATATTTTTAACCATTTTGGATGGTATCACTGCTCTGAATATTATATGTTATGTTATGATAGTGTGCATAAAGTCGTGGTGCAGGGTTCTTTCCTAATTATCTGCAGCATCTAATAAATCTGAAAAATTTTACTGTACAATTTTTCTTAGTTTAACATTTTGCTCAAAATACCCTCGATCACATCGGAAGAAATTGTGCCACTCGCTACTGGGGCATTTCTTTAATAAAAATCGTCATGCATTTATCTGGCAAACGACTGCCAAATGACAAATTTGTCACATTCTAAGTAAAAATATCGTTAATTTATTTATGATTTCGAGTACATTTCTTACTTGTCACATGAGGAAAATAGTATCGCAATATTTAAGAGAAAAAGAAAAAAAGAAAATGCCAAAACACTCACACAGACCTAAACTCTTAGTAAATACGAGAACACGCAAACCAACTTCATTCGAATCGTGGATAATTTAACCAATTTTGATTTTCCAGTGTAGAAATATTGTATTTATTGGTTCAATAACCACTGGTGCAACAGTACAAACCTTACCACCACAGAATGTTGTTTGCTTTACTAACTATCGCCCAACGAACCCTCTGCACATCCCTGAAAGTCCAGCGACCACAAGTCAGTTTACTGTTTCAAATTGATCTAATGCTCCAGTAGACAGAAAACATGCAATTCCATGGCTGATATGCCATGCATGGCAAAGCACCGCGCTGCTATTCGCCTTGCTTTTGTTTGGGCAGTTTGTTGCTTAGTCAGTCCGTCGGTCCAGTGTTCTGCGTGTTAGTCGCAACGTTGTTCATTTTACGTGTTTAGTATTTGAGGGTGGTCGGTCGGTCGGTGGTTTGTATTTGCCACATGATTGTGTCCACTCCATGTGTTTAGTTAATATTACATAAGTTGAACAGGGAAAATTCCAGAGCAGGTTTTTTTCGACAAGTACTGCGATAATAGCAGTCGTTAAAGAGTTTATACTTACAATTTTCGGTTTATTTTTCAGTGCTCTTAAATTTAAATCAGAGTCCTTAAGATCCCGTTAAAGCAACGGAACACTGATGTAGTAGCATAAGTGACTTCAAATATGATGAAAACAATTAGAATACTTTAAGAATTTAAACAATTTCGAATTTAATTTTGAAGGCAGGAGTTTTCAGTAAGTTTTGATTCGCAATCGGCTTTAGAATTGATCACTTATATTGAAGTACTTTTGTATATAACAAACTTATGACAGTGCGGACTTACTAATGAAACTGGCAAAACTGAAATCGTCATCATGAAGCTGATTTGCGCTTTCGCCTTAGCTGTTTGTGCTTTCTCGAATATCACCACCATCTTAAGAGAAAGCACAAACAGCTAAGGGCGCTGAAGATGGTATTTTGGCGAATACTCAAATAGGTATCTGTCCAGCCAGCTGTCAGTATAATCTATTTCGTCAGTTTTTGAATTATATTCTATTAACAAAAATGGATAATTGCTAAAATCATATAATATTGCATTGAAGATCGACAATAATACAAAAACGAATAAAACACATGCGTCATAGTCTACAGAATCAATATGTTGAATTTGTAACAAAGTACTTTTCATTATTTTTGTGGTAATAAAGCTTATTCATAAAAACCGAATAGAGATTTAAAATTTTCTTTTAAACAATTTTCGATAAAGACTGTGATACGTGTAAAAGCTTATCAAACGTTTTATAAACAATTTTTAAAATTCAATAAGTATTCCATGGTTTGATTTACCTTGAACCAAAAAAGCCTCCCAAGTCCAGATTTTGATTTCCGTGCTTCTAAAATAAGGTAGATTTATTCCCACAAACTTAATACGAATGTTTAACCAAATTATTTAATAACTATGAAAGATGTACGGAGGCGGTCCTAGCCAACTAGCCGACCTAACAAAGAAGATACAAAAACATTGGGAAAAATGTATTTCTTTATTTCCAACATAATCTGCTTTTTCCCCGCGATATTTAAGAGCTTCTATAGCCTGTTTATAGTAAGAAATGTCCAATTCCCTAAAAAAGTCATCAACCGCAGACACCGCCTCTTCATTGTTGGCAAATCTTTTACCACCGAGCTGTTTTTTTTTTTTGAGTTTGGCAACAGAAAACAGTCCGAGGGGGCTATATCTGGCGAATAAGGTGCGTTATGAAGCCGGACGCCATGACCTTGCTTGCAGAAGGAACAGTAGTGCTTAATCAGCGCAAAAATTTGCGATGAAACATAGCCAAACACTCTACTGAAACATCTTCACGATGCCGTTTTTGCTTTATTGAAAGCAAACGCTTCACCCATCTAGCGCTCAGCTTTCTCATCTTCAAATCTTCGGTCAATATACGATGTGCAACACTTTTTGAAATGCCTATCATTTCAGATAGTTCACGCACCTTAAGCCGATGATCATCTAATACCATTTTGTGGATTTCCTTAACCGTGTCTGGCGTGAACACCTCAATTAGTCGACCACTACCGTGTTCGTCTTGGCAGCTCGTACGGCCTTGTTTAAACTCTGCTACCCAATATTTTACAGTCGTAAACTAAAGAGCAAACTGTCTCAGAGTATAATCTAGCTTGGCTAATTTTGTAATTGCCCCCTAAAACTAACAGAAATTAACGACCTTTTACGTTGGAGCATAAGGTTTTTATAAAAAAATTAAAGCACAATGAAGGAAACAAAATAATAATTCTCTGAATTTTGCTAGATCAGCCAACTTGTTTGTGTGGCAGCCCAAGGACGTAGCAATGCTCTTTATTTTTATTCGCAAAACTAAGTTTACTAAATGGCTGATGACTGACTAAATTGGATTTAATGCAATTACAATTGTTACTAAATAAATGATGCGAGTCAAAGAATATCGGTTAAGTGGGTCATTTGCATGGGAGGCACGTGGTTGCTTGGTCGATTTGTTTTGCAAGCTTTACGGAGAATTATATGTCAAATATATGACAAAAATATAGGACGCTACAGTCTTTCAATTACAAACTATAGAGTATAGATTGAATTTTGGAAAAGGTGTGGAAGAACAGTCAATTTTAACTATGCTAACTTACTAAATATGACTAATGCAACTAAATGATAGTTATTAACCTGACAATTTTTTGGTTAAGCCGGTGAATGTTATGGGAAGCACCAAAAGAGGTGGGGTCATTATTTGATTTTCTTTAGTTCTGCGAAGCATTGTAAACTAAGATAAAGAACAAAAATTTCAGTAACTTAAATTTTTGTTCTTTATCTGGCAAACTTTTTACCACAAATATTCGAGTTGTCGAAATTTGTCATTAAAAATGGTTCTATACAGGAACTCGTTTCGAATAGTATAAGACCTTTTTCAACAACTTTATAAAACTGTTTATAAAACTGTCAGATATAAAGAAAATTGGATATTTTGATCATTATAGAAATTGTGGCATAACATTTTATATTGGTTTTTATTTAAAAATAATCAAACATTTAAATTTTTCTAATGCAGTAATCCAACCCCAAATCAGATCATAAGGTTTTGAGAAAGAAAGTTCAATAATATGCACCAAGCTTATCTTTAATAGTTTAAAGCTCTGTGTTGCATGTTTGTATTATTATATTCCCGAACGAAATTCACGGAAAAGCAGAATACGAAATTAGGTAAATTTCCCGCCAGGGTATTCCCGGTATGCATTCGTTAATGCTCACGTTCCTGCGAGTTCATTTCATACATTTCTAACCACAATTAAGCCATTACGATTAAGAAAAAGGAGGATTTTTAAACATTTCTTATAACCAGGCACATGAGTCACCTTGCAAGTTCACCAGATTCACATCCGTTTGCTGGTTAGCCGTAACTTTTGCGTTAAAGCCTTATTCATGAACATATAAAGATTTACGAACATAATTTTTATAGAAAAAAATCATAAACTTGTATTAAGTTGTTATGAATATGATTCTTAGTATATGCTGATTCATTCAGATTTTTTCATGTAAAACTGATGGATAGTTATGATATTTTAGTTCATTATTATTTTATAACACTTCTAAAGATTTAAACATATTTAAGCTCATAACTTCTACGACATTTCGTTCCAATAAGATGGCGTTATTCGTCACACAACCGTAGAATTAACTTTTTTTCTTATATTCGCCACTTTTTACCCTGCTATTTACGATCTAGAAAGAATTAATACAATTCATGGTAGCCCAAAATATTGGAAAATATATGCCTTCATTTTAAATTTAAAGCATTGACAATCATAGCATTCTAATGCATAAGAAATACAATATATTTAAAGGTACTTCATTGTACGTACACTTTGTTTAAATGACTTTAACAAAAATTGAAAGGAAATTCCATTTATTGCCTCAATTAACATGTAATGCTATATGCTAAGACTAATCTTTTGCTGCCAGAAAGGTCAAGCAGACAGTTTAGCTGTGGTTTTTACAAGGTAAACAGCAGAATTGAACTAGTTTTGCTGTGGCGTCAAATGTTGGAATTATGTCTGCTTCATTCTTTTCAATAATCACAAAATTGAATTTACGTAATCGCTGTCGCTTATGATTACTTTTATGTGTCAAAAAGTTTCTTTAACGGATGTTGAAATTCTGCTAAAAAGTCGAGGGTCGTTTGTTAACTTCTTAGACGCATATTTTTTTAATGTGGAAATTGAGAAATTGCAAATTTATCTTCAGCTGTTGAATTTTGTCGTGGTAGTTCTTCAGCTGTTGAATTTTGTCGTGATAGTCTAGATAGTCTAGATGTTTAACAAAAGACCATTATAAAACTGACTGGCATGTAATTTTTCCCGACAACCTAGGGAATGGTATAGAAGAAGGGAATGGTATTGCTAGATTCTTATCAAAAAAATACTCTGACTTGAAGCACACAAACCGCTGAACATTTTTAATCTTCCAAAGTACTCCGCTACGAAATTATAGAGACCAGTTTAAAATTAAATTGGTCATGTTGTGTATAGTACCACAAGGGATGTGGCAATGTAGTTTAGTAGTATTTTCAGTCGCTGAAATTAATTTACTAAAGCCTGTTGCTTGTTAAGTTATGTAGTATAATGGAACAATTAAATGATAGATATGAATCTAGAAATATTTTATATGGATCAAATTATAGGAGGTAGCAGGCATGGTTATGATTTGGTAGAATCTTTCAAACTTCACCAAGTATTGAAAAGCAATACAAATGAAAAAAATTTAAGCAACCGCAGCCTTCGAATTAGGGATCACAGCAAAAAAACTAAATTTCGACTAAACTATCAATATGTATTGGAACGATATGAAAGGGCTAATGCTTTCTATTTTCATTCTCTGACCTCAGATTTGGCTGAATGTTACAGCGAATTATCAGTCAATTCAATTCAAGAAGAGAAATATATGTTACTGCAGCCTTCTCATAAAAATGGTAAAGTAAAATCCGAATTTTTTAAAGTTGACTAATGGAATGTAACAGAATTGACGTTACAATCCTGTTTACTTTCTTTATACTTATATACTTAACGTGCACCAAATTTAACCGATTTGTGTATAGCTGTAATATTGGACAATTTGGAGCCACACATTACATAGACGGACATTGCGCAATCTCTGAAAAAAATCTAAGAACGCATTTGGAAAAGACGTTTCACATGTAAAACATCTCCTACTGGGCATTACATCTTTGCCGCATCAAATGATATGTACCGTCATTCCAACGAGTGAAGATATAATTGTTGGATTGCAGGATTATGGTGATACTTTATTTAAAGACAAAAAAGTAAAAGCAATGTTATCAGGTAATCGATATCATTATACATAAGAACTATTTTTGTATTAATTTGTAAAAAAGTCAATTAATTTTAAATGTTTACTGCAACTGCGACTGAAACGCTCCATTCAAAGTTGCTGATGAAGTCTTGGCATGCTGAATTGTCAAATAACACTGTACAAAAAATAATACAAAAATACAATGATCGTTTCATATTTTTATCTGTTTCCACTGGGAAAAGTGCATCCAAATGAATCACCCTATACTTTCACATTTATAGGCTCATAGAAATAAATTTCTTCTGGATGGGGTTTTCAGATCAGTAACTGATATTAGCATTTAATTTTTATATAATATTCAAGTGTTTTCCATATTTCTTCCTACGACAAGAAGAAAATACTTGACTAAAAATATTACAGTATAATAATAATACCAAAAATAAAATTTCTAAAATTTGATAACTATATTAAATATATAAAATAATCATTATATACAGTACTAAAACATACAAAACAAAATTGTATTTGCGTTCATATAAGGGTAACATTTTGTTGCCATTTCTCTAACGCAAAAAAAATAATTTTATTTCGGTCAATATCGATCAACGGATGGGCTGGGTAGCCCAAGAATACTAAAGGGTTACCACAAAGTTCTAGCTCTCCGAACAGAACCAAAGAATTTTAATTTTCATAAAATTCTGTGGCAATTGGTAGAGTTCTCCATCGTATAGTATTTAGTAAAAACGAAAGATAAAATTTTTGAAAATAACTTTCTTATGAAATTTGGTGTTTTGATATTCAACCTACTGCAAAAGTTTTTCTACTCTCTCACCTCTGGAGAAGAATAGAGGAAGGATTAGGAATTGAAGGACAAGAAGTAAGCCGTTGATATTTTAACACAAAATTCGTTTCAGAATTTTGTATGATGATTAAGTGATAACTTCAGCAAATCTACATTGAATCTAATGGCCATTTTGCAATTGACAATATTTTTGCGAACCATGTTTTGGGAAAGAAAATAAGTCGCCCCTTTCAGTACCTTAAATATAGAATGACACTGAGATCACCAAAGCGCGATTAAATTGGAACTGGCACAGTGAATTTAAATGCAATTTGGCAGACCGTAGTATTTGGTGATGATTAGTGCAGGGTTATCCATTATTCGTTCTCTAGAAAAGTTAAATAGAACACATAAAGCTATGATGCCGATGAATTTTGTTGAAATACAATGTCATCTAAATGACCGCCTCTGTATTAGGTCCAACAGAGGATGTTTTTGAGGTAGTTTTTGAAAAAATACGGCCCAGTGGCAATCCAGCCATTTTTTCGGATGCAATGGCTTTTCCACAATCACTTCTGGGTTCTCCGCGCTCCATTTGTGATAATTTTGCTTGTTGACGTAACCACCGAGTTAAAAACGACCTTCATCTCTGAAGAAAATGTTGTTCAATTGAAAGCCCACTTTTGAACCATCACTTTTGTAATAAGTTTTACCTACTTTTACGTTGCATATCCCCCAGATAGCTCAAGTCTACCCCAACCATCTGCCTCCATTATGAAACAAATCACCAATAATCCCCTTCTAGGTTATGTGCATCTTTTTTGTATGAAACCATTACATATTACAAGCATATTTATCTGTTCCCAGCTTATTTACCTGCTGTTTATAGATCAACTTTTGCATAGCAAATAGATAACAGAACCTCATTCGATTTCGAATTGTCACTGGAATCACTATTAATGGGTGTGCAGGAATATAATAAAGTTATTTGTTTCCACAAACAACAAATTTACTTGTTTAGGATGCTTTATAAACGTCGACTTTTTTAACTTCGGAGTTGTGGGTGAATATTTTTTAGGGAGAACGAGGCCGGAGTGAAGCCGGGTTGATCTATGTTCTAAAAATTACATGTAATAAATTCGGCCTATTGCAAAGGACACATATATTCTGTGTTCCAATCAGTTCCGTTAATTTGTTGACTTAGTGGAAATAGAGAGAATAGAGGAAACTCTCTTAGACAGGGCCACATTGATCCGCTTTTTCTGATGTATTCCATATAAGTTTAACGATTTTCCAAAATTTAATATTACCGTTGGAACAAACTAAACAGAATGACCGACATTCACGCGTCCTCACTCTTAAGCGATCGTCTATCAATTGAGTTGATTCTGTCCTTCGGAGTTCGAATCAACCCTTTTACTGTTTTATGCGTTTGATGTGACTTCATTCAATGTCGGATCCCACATAAATAGCATTTCAGATGAAGGATATTTAACAGTTGACAGCCATGCCAGACCGGCGGTTTTAAAACCACTAATGGATAACTCTGTACTTTTTTCAGTTCCATTATTTCATCACGTTCACCAATATTTGAAAAAAGGAAAAATCAGCTAATTAACTTAATTTCTCCTTCCCTATGTTCTTAGGCTCACATCTGCAATAAATTAGCCAAATTTGGCTCACATCTAGCGTTCTATACATGCATGTCTAACAAAAGCAAATTTCATATACTTCTCTTATTTGCACCAAATCCAAAGATTGACCAAATAAAGGTCTGAGAAAGAAAATTAACTCTATTCCCATACAAGCTGATGGATTTAATAACATTTAATGGTCTCCTGAAATTTCAAAACGGAAAGCTTCAATAAAGTTTAAATCTGTTTGTTTAGTAGTCTGTGGCAATTTCCAGCATTTACTAATTTGTAACATCCAACACAAGTTTTAACGTGACCCATCAAAATTTAGATACAATGGCAATGATGAGGATATAAATACGTCAATGAATCTGATCGCAATGTATGCACTAAATGTATAAATAAACCTACAAAATCTTTTGCATTCTAAATATTCGATATTTTTCCTTATTTTCAAAATTGTTATTTTTATAACATTTGAAATTCATTTAATCATTGTTTTGCAATTGATTTTACTTTCTGTAAAATTTTGACGACTTCATTCACCAAATCTACTTTTAGTGAAATGTATCCAAAAAAAAGTCCAGTTTTTAAATTGATAACATGAAAGTTAAAGCGGTAGATACGATCAGGATGAAACAACAAGTTTTATTATAAATGAAACTATGAATAATAAAAGAACTAAAGGTGGGATTAAATCAGTTTTATCGATTGTTAATATCGTATCGGGTTCTCAAATCCAAATATCTGTTTCATTTTGTTATGATAAAGAAACTGATTTAATGTTAGTTTCTGGTTTATTTCGAAGCACGAAGTGAAAGCTGGTTTCGAATATGACTCAATGTCAATCTTCAGATGGTGTTTTTTTAGATATCCCGAAATTTTAAATACTTCAATTTTCGTTCGTTTTTGCAAATGAAGTACAATTTTTAAAGTATTTCTGATATATGTCCTTAACTATAATAATTTTTAAATCATTTGGTTCCTCCAACTCATAGTTTATATAAAATATTCGCTATTAAATATTTTGTGCTTCGTTGCCCGACATGTCGATAAATTTAACACTGCATCCACACTGAAAGCTTAAAAATTAATTTAGCTAATTCATTGTAATTGTATATCCGCATAGTTGGTATCAATATTTAATTTCTTTACGAAAATGTTATATTTCCGAAAAATTTTACAGCCACATAAAAAAACATAAATTAGAGACTTTAGGTAGAGGATAATTGGTAAGCACGTATTTTGGTAATTACCGTCTAGGCTTTAAAGCAATAAACCATTTTTTCGATTAATTACAATTTCATTATCCAAGGAAGCAGGAAACAGTTAAGATGAGATCTGAGTTAACTCCAAACAATTTGTATGCGAATCAACTAATGACCATCCCCAAAATTTCAAGCTGTATAGTTGTCCGATTTTCTTATTCAAATTGTTAATAGAAAGCTCTCGCAAGTGCAATAATTTGTTAAAGATGTATTTGACAAAGAGTAACAAAGCTATATATATAGCAATAATGCATGCGCTTTTTACACAGTTAATACAATTCTATCCTAAATATTTAAGATTTTCACTGCAAATTCGTAAAATAGCACACAAAATATTGTGTATTATACAGTCTTCCTTTTATATGGATGTGACTTTCAAATCGAGGGGACTTCAAGCTAAATTAGAACACCATTTGGTAACTCATATTTCATTTGCCAGGAAAATTTTTTGTATGCATACAGATACTTTTTAGAAGTATTGTATTAGCAATGTGATAAAATAAATTAATGCACTTGTCCTTTTATAAAAGAATCAAATAATTTTCTGACAATGCCATACTTAAGCATCAAAACTTTAAGAATAGGACTGTTAATGAATATTGCTATTAAGAGCTTCAAATAATATTAGTATACATTCTACTGACGGAATGAAGGTACATAACATTTGATACGGCGAAAAATTTAACACTCTTAAGGAAGCACTTAAAATACCAAATATCTTTTGACCAAATGTGTTTTACGCTTTTTATGTTGATTGAGCGATTTCCGTCTGTCTGGCTGGCAGGCTGATAGACTTAAAGATAACTTTATGGGATTGCTAGAAACTTGAGACAGCCTAATATCTTGGCAGATCGTGGCCGGAGATTGAGAGTTGGTTATGTCGACCCACCGCTTCTTTTACCTTCCATACAAATTAACTTATTTTCGTTAACCACAGTATACTGAACATTTGTCCATTGTACTGTTACATAGTAATCAGTAAAACTTGAAATGAACGACCGAGATTATCCACACCCCTTCTGGTACCTTTCACATAAATGACCGTTTTAACCCATGTATTCGTAGTTTCATATCATGTCTTCCATTGCAAGAAATTCTATTAACTTTAGTAGACGTTAAGTGTTTTCCAAAGTAATGAAAGAGGTCAGTACTGATACCCGAATTCTAGCATCGCTCTTATAAATTGGTCGATTTTCCAATGGTTAATCATTCTTCGAAGTTTCTTATTGTCAGAATGCAGTAAACAAGTTTTTTGTCTGTTGCATTAATTATCAGATTTCGTAAAGTCGACCAATTAATCCCACTCCTTCTGGTACCTCCACTACGAACTACCGATTTAGCCGTATACTCTTATATTTACATTTTCGACAAAATGCATAGAATTCACCCAAACGTGCACACGTGATACACTTGGAAAAATTAGTTCTAAGAATGGAAATGGACGATATTGGCACGTCCTTTTTAATCGGAGCACGAACCTACTATCATCACCATTGCCGTCGCACCCATCTTTAGTAAAACAAAGTCGAAAAATAGTGTTCATATAGGTAAATAAAGAAATCGTAAATTAAGTTAAGTAATTTAAATGTATTTATATTTTTGTCATTTATTCCAACTACTCGAATTTTACTATAATATGTACACTATAATATGTATAATTTTACTATGATTTTAACGCCAGTTATATGAATGTCTTTCAGCAATGCCATGTAGTTATCATACAACTCACTTACGGATTCATAAAATTGTAGTTCCTACTACACTCTTATACTCGTAGGTATGCCGTTGATCACTTCAATCCAGATATGACATTCTAACAAATGTCTCTTTATCTTAATTCACAACAAGGAAACAGTCGTCGAAAATGTAATTTTCTTCCTACAAAATAACACAATAACCTTGATACAGCTACTGAAAGGAATGTTGCTTTAATAGCAAAGAATGCGTAATTAAATCACACAACGTGGAAGCGGTTGCGTATGAATGAACTTCATTTCATCCACTTGAAATGCCTGTCATTTATGATCCTAACATGTACCGTACTCGCACCAGACACTCTCGCTCTCTGTTACAACTAAGGAAATTACCAAGAAGCACTTTAACCGCTTCAAGCTGCATAAAATTGAAAGAAAGAAAATAAAAAAGCTGAAAATGAAAACGAGTTTCAATTATTCTAGTTTCGATATCTTGCGGAACCATATGGTCCGGTTCTACGGTTGGACATGGTGAGCGCTCTAAACGTGAAATTAAAACCTGAACCGCTGGTATTGATGTAGTTGACATTATTTGTTTGTTGCTAAGTTCGGCTACAACAAACAGCACATAGTTACACGTCTGTATGTAACTAATGTATGTATCATACTAGTATATGACCTAACCATTCATTCCTGCTTTGTTTGAAAATACAAAAGGTTTGTTCCCGTATAGTCTTTATAAGTTTACTTTGTTTTAACGTATCGTTTACGGGGAGTTTAGCAATATCTAACATTTTAAGAACGCACTTTTTGAATTATTTGAAAGTATTGATGAACGTATATTCTGATTAAATCGGGTTTATTCGGGTTATCTCTATAGAGTAAAAATAATAAGTGTGTAATTGACCAGGCCATTATCTTGACAGAAAGTCCCCTTTTCATACGTATCTAGTTTTTCCAGAGAATATTCATACTGTTGTATTACATATCGTATAATGTATTGCAACAACCAAGCCCACAATTATACCATGGTTGTTACCTTCCACAGTATCTTGCTTTTAGTCAACGAAAAATGATTGTTGTTCTACAGGTGGATTCAGACTTTATATTGACAAGCATCTTCATACCGAACCAATTTTGCCTGATTACGAACTTTAATTGCCTCTGAGTACCAGGAATGTTCCAGTCAGGAAATTACAGTCTCGTAGCTCAAGATGTTCGGCTTCTACCATTCTTTGAATGTAAGAGTGGATGAGCGAACGAACACGCAAAAATTGACGTAGATTTTTATAACGATTAAGAATATTTATTTTATATTCATGGGGTAAACTTAATAATCATAATATCGGGTATAATTATGATGGATGGTGCAAAAATTGTTGCACTATTTAAACGAGAACATGAATAATATGAACAACAAATTGGCGACGCATCCTAAAACTATTCCGCGGCGTCATAAATCAAAATATATTAGACAGGAATTGAAACAAGCATATCTCCAGCTTAAAGTTAAAAGTGTTAAGCCAATGTTTGGGAAAGCGTGACAATTTTAAAAAAAATTTTAGAACGATTGTAATTATTTACAATCATTGTTTTATAATATATATATAAAGCGGTCATATATATATATATATATATATATATATATATATACTAGCCGACCCGGCAAATGTTGCTTTGCCTTCAAATTTTATTTTTATTGGAAATATTTCATGCCAATCGGTCTATTATAATAAGAAAGGCCATGGATATTTAATTTATGGTTTGTATGGGAGGTACCACGCCCCATTGTCCAATCCCGCCCATATTTGCAGTAGTACTTAAGATATGTACACCAAACCTACGCACTAAATTTTGTTCAAATACCGTAAGCAGGAGCAGAAATAATTGATTTTTAATTTTTTGTTTGTATGGGAGGTACCACGCCCCTTTGTCCAATTGGACCGAATTGTAAATCTAAACCATCCCGGGCACCACCCAGACGCATATACAAAAATTTATGCAAAGCGGTCCAGCCGTTTAGGAGGAGTTCAGTGACAACGCCCGTACAGTAGAATTATATATATAAAGATATATATGACGCTGGAGGATCCACTCCAGCGGTCATATCATATATATATATGATATGACCGCTTCTGGATTGGTTGCAACAGTGGATCCTCCAGCGTCATTTTCGAAACAATACGGCCAAATGACACCACCAAAATGTGCACGAGACTGTTTGCACTTTTTCGTATGCAATGACTTTTCCACAATCATTTCTGGGTTCTTCGAGCTCCATAGGCGACAATTTTGGTTGTTGATTTAACTACCGTGTGAGAAATGAGCTTCATCGCTGAAGAAAATTTTGTTCGACTGAAAGTCCACGTTTGAATCACCACATTTGTAGTAAGTTTTAACTACTTTTACGCATTCGTCGGTTATTAGACGATCCATATTCGTAAATAACAAACCTTTCACAAGATAAATAATAATTCAGATGATAGATATTTAACAGCTGAAAGCCTCTCCAGAGCGTCGATTTTGAAGCCACTTAATAGATAACCCGTTATAATTTTAATGATCGTTCTATGCTTCGGATAATATTGGTAGAGTGTGCCGAGTCTTTATTACCCAAACCCATATTAATCATGGAATGGTACAAAACTTAGGCACATTCGGTTTTTAAACTCAATGAAAGGAACTTAACAATCGATGACGATTTCTTTTACTACGTTTGTCGATGGCTCGACTGCTCGAAGTGTTCGTCACTGCATCGGATATAGGACACATGATCAGTAACGAGTTCCAGCCATTGCGCCAAGGTCAGACATAAAAGTTTTGAACGAATTTTTTTGAAAAACTGATAATTAAACACAATTTTATAAATAAATCTGCTTGCTATACGATGGTCTTATGTGTGTTATTGACTAAAATCATCAAATTTATAGTATCTGAATTCATTTTCGTCTATTTTCTAGAACTTAATCTTCAGTTTGTTCAACACAAAAATATTCTAACATACTTCTGCAACTTTAAAAAATTCGGCTAACTGAAACGAGAAACAAGACTTAAACCGGTTATACGAAAATTATATTTCTGAAATGAGCGACATATAATTTTAGAACAAAGGCAAGTCGTATTTCAAACAAAATAATTTTTGTTTGTGCACGTTTTTCTTATTTGGTCAATTAGCAACAATCAAAGAGTTCTTCAATAGGGGTTTGTACGTTTAAGGCAAAAAGCCGACAAATCAAATATTTCTGGGTGCCCCAATATTATACCTTTTCACAAAAATCCTTTAAAATGATTCGAATAATTAATGTAAAAATATTTGTGCAAAGTCTTACACACCCGGACCACAAGTTTATATATTTCAAAAATATATATATGAAGTCAGAATTTAATGGTATTTAAAAATATTTATTCTCCCTCTTCTCATGCAGAAGAAGAAGTTCACTACTCTCACAAATTTTATTAAATTCGACATACTTAATTGCTTATTAACCTCAAGGTCTGCAGATAAGTTGAACCAGGACCGATGTCCTTTTATTTTCCTATTATTTAATGCCGATTGCATGCGTTGGAAATAATTCAAAAGCAATGAACTTGGGTTCCTTATGAGTTGAAGCCAAGGGACGTTCAGTGTCGTTTTTCGCCTGTGAGCAACTGCTTCAGCGACAAAATAGGCAGAGTTTTCTTTATCGTAATGTAACGGGTTTGGAGAATAGATTCTTTAAGGCAATTCAAAGAAAAAACGTCAGGGGGCTGCCCGGTCATGCTTCAAAGTGATTCTTCAGCATGACAACGCTCTGCCTCACGTGGCCAAGCCCATTAAAACCTACGTAGAAACGCTGAAATGGGAAGTTCTACCCCATCCGCCATATTCTCCAGATATTGTGCCGTGCAATTATCACTTGTTACGTTCGATGGCACACGGTCTGGCTGACCAGCAGTTCCACTCATATGACGACATCAAGGAATGGCTAGATTCTTGGGCAAAAAAGTTTTTCCGTGACGGATTTGAACTTTGCCAGAAAGGTGGGAAAAAGTAGTAGCTAGCGATGGGCAATACTTTCGGTGAATCATTTGGAAACATGTTTTCATAATAAAGTTGTATTTTTATAAAAAAAAAAAAAAAAATAGCGAGAGCTTAGTTGCGCAATTAATAAATATTTTTTTATATCCAACATATATAGAACCAGTCGTAACAAACAAGAATAAACACATGGGCTAGCTCAGATATGTGCATATACTTATAATTAAGCCACAAACCATATCGCTTGAGTTTGGAAGTAGAAATTTGGAACCAAAATCTTTCACAGTCAAAGATACGTCAAGTTAAAGGTTTTGATAAAGTTAGGCTAGAAGAAAAAAATTCTTCTAGAAAAAACTAACACATTACGCTGTAGTTACACCGAGAAATGAGAAATGAGCTTCATCGCAGAAGAAAATGTTGTTCGATTGAAAGCCTACGTTCGAATCATCACTTTTGCAGTAAGTTTTAACTATTTTTACACGTTTTTCGGTTGTTAAACGATCCATATTCGTAAATGGCAAACTTTTCACTAAATAAATAACACTAACAGTTGACAGTCTTATCAGACCGGTGGTTTTGAAACCAGTTTTGTAAAAGATATTGTATGGCAGCATTATTAAATGTACCATTGGAATGACAAGGACTGCAACGGTAAATGTTTTGGGACGTCAAAAGAAGAGTCAAATAGTAATTTTTAAATAACGCCAAAAGATCAAGACTAGAATATAAAGTGAATAATAACATTGAAACCAAGCATATATATCTACGATAGCAATAGATCAAACGTGGTATCGGCAATGAAGCAGTTAAAAAGCAACGCTACTAAGAGTCAGAGTGGTAAGAGTAATACTAGGCATGAGGTATTATACCTTTTTCAATTTATTTAAATGATCTAAAAATTGTTTCATGTCCGATGTAGGCTGTTTCTGTGTCGCCAATAAGTAATGGGTAATGCTTCAAATGCTTCTTGCTATAATGCGTGAATATTACAATGGGTTCGCAAAAAGTACTAAAATGTTTGAAAAAACAAATTTTACTATTATTACCACACTTTGCTATTATTTTACTATATATAGCCTAGTTAAAAGGCTATTCAAATGGGCTAATATTATTTTTAATAAGATAATTGTGTACACATTTTTAATTAAACAATATTTTTATGAAACATCGCGACCAACCGTGGTGCGATAGTTGGTACACGCGACTATCGTTCGCATGATCTCGGGTTCAATTCCGCATACAGCCAACTGTTTTTGTGATATTCAGCAATGAATATGACAGTAGAGCTATAAAATAATGTGACAGCACTGGGTACACTGTTTCTCCTATTGTTAATGTATGTTTATCGGCATTTGTGACAACAACAATTGTGTTCAATGCATAGACAAGAACTTGTGACAATCGAGTTACGTTCGACTATGGCCTTAGTTGAGAACTTTTTCTTATCGGTAGGCAAAACTTGCCAATTATATTGCAAAATAATACATCCTAAAGGCTGCGATGATATTCGATAAGGCATAAACAGCTTAGAGCACTGAAGATGACACTTTGCCAAATAGCGGAATAACTGTTCGTCTAGTCAGGTGTCAATTCATTAAATTTCACTAGTTTTTGATTAAGAAAGCCAAAAAAAAAATTTTTTTATAAAATTTTGCAATAATTCGGTAATTAAAATAAATATACGGTATAATGTATGTAAAGTATTAACAGGAAAAAGTGTCAAGACTCATGCAGTTTAGTAGATCTTGATTGGACGAAAGAGGGTGGCGCAACCCTCTCAAATAACAGCTATACACAATCAGAGACAGATATAACGAAGAGACTTGTCACATGTGGTATTGGCATATAAAGAAATAAGTTTAAGTCAAAAATGGGCAGTACTCCGCGGCTTTTTAAAATGTTAATAATTCATTACTGTCAATCACAAAGCTATGCTAGAATTAGAGAACAAAACTTTTAATTTTTAATGGCCATATTTTACGTACTGTAACAAATATGAATATGAGATGCAATATGTATGCCACTGATATAGACAAAAATGAAATTGGCATATGACAGATTAGCTTATTATAACATTTTTGACGGCCATGTCTTATGAAGTATTGAAGATAATAATACATACTCGTATTCAAGGACCTTCGCATTTGTTACGTTTGGAATCTATCAAGTAAATATTCGTGACGTTGTCTACTTTATAAAGTTTCTGTTTTAAGTAGGAAATTGAATAAATATATCGTATTGTTAGAAAGAAATATTATGCTGATATTACGGAGCACCATAAAGGATCCACTAGAAGATAAAATATATACAAGCCAGCCAGTACATTGTGTAAGAGAAGAGGGTATCCTTGCCACGCCCACTTATCTTGCGATGGATCGATAAGCCATCCTATAGATTATATACCACTGGTGTCACTGGCAGAGGAAATCGGTTCAGTTGAAAAAGCTTTTCAGTGTTTTTCCAACAATTTATCATACATTCATTAAATAAAAGTAATACGAGTATAATTCATTAGTTAAGAGATGCGGGAAATAGCAAATTCCAACTTGTATAATTTTTAGGGTTATTGGACAATAGTACGAATAATCCTACTCCTATTGCCTGCGCCCATTTATCTTCTGATGAGTCGGTAAGCCATCATGGCAGTATGATACACAGATATTATAAATTGGATAAGTTCGTCCAGTAGAAAAAAACTGTTTATACATGGGCTGAACTTTTGAAAGTTGTTTTCCAGATATTTTACCCATTAGTGGTTCCAAGAAAGTGAAAGGTTTGTAATTTACGAATGTGGATCGTTTAACAGCCGCAGAATGCTCAAAAACAGTAAAAATTACTGCAAAAGTGGTGATTAAAACGTGGACTTTCAATTGAACAACATTTTTCACAGCGATGAAGTTCATTTCTCATTCGGTGGTTACGTCAACAAGCAAATTGTCGCATATGTTGCTCGGAGAACCCAGAAGTGATTGTGGAAACCCCTTTATTTCGTGGAGGTGTCATTGTGCCGTATTTTTTTCGAAAACTACCTCAAAAGGATACATTGCTGCAACCAATCCAGAGGCGGTCATTCAAATGACATAGTATTTCGCAAATAATGAAAAAGAAGTTTTATAGAAATCATAGCTTTATGTTTTATTTAACTTTACTTGAAAACGAAAAATTTCTTAGTTAATTAAATTGATAAAAGTCAGATGATAGACACGGCAAGTAGCCATTTCGACATACATATATAATGATAGACGCGGCGAGTAGTCATTTCAACCCATTGTAGCTGTACAACCGTAGTACTAGTTTTGACTTGATAGTTGAGAAATTCTAAAAAATGCTGATTTTCATTGGAGAAATAAGATAGGTCGAGCATATCCTTCGATAATGGCAGTAGAACTGAAAAAATACCGTTCATTACCCAACCCGGCATCCCTCTAAATTGTTATAAATTACTAAAAAAAATACGACTTCTTAGCGGAAATTACAGTTGTAAACGAAGAAGCAGACTCCCCCAGAGTAGAATCTATATCTTATTTAGTTTTGGTTGGACTGAGATCGCTTAATTTTAATGGCTCAAATAAAAATACTAAATAACGTGGCGCCTTGAAAGTTGAAACATATGTTTTACAAGGTTGCCAGTTTTCAGCAAAATATTTTTTTTTTTCAAATTACTGGCAATATCTATATATTAGGTCGGCTAGTTTTGAGCCTAGTTTAATGTAGAAAAGTGGTCGCATAACCTCAAACTTTCTTGTACTTCCTGTACTAATTATATAATTAAACAAATGTTTTCTTAGATTAATATCTTTCATTCAATTATGCTGAAGTCTGTATAGTTTAGTAGGCATCAAACATTTACTAAACACAATTACGCGACTGAAAATGTTCTGTAATAACTGAGTTCAGAAAATTTAATTTTTTTATACTTTCACTCGGAGGAACGAAAGTATAAATCGTTTGGCACGGCAAAATTGTAATAGCCGAAAGGAAGCGTTTAAAGTGTTAATTATCTTTTGACAAAATACCTTTTATGACTTTTAATAACGGCCGTAAATTTTTATGGAACTTCCAAAAGTCATAGCCGGAGATTGTACCTCCTATGCAAATTGATCAATTTTCTCATCAATAATGCGCAGTAACACAAAATATCATCAATTTAAAATTTGAACAAATCGAACGATTAATTCCGCCCCTTCCAGCACCTATACAGGGCGGCGAACGAATCGTTCTACGGTGAAACAGTAACCGTTATTTAAAGATGTTAAAGGAGTTTTTTACCCAGAACTGCGCCGAAGACACATCCGTTTCAACAACATTTGGCCCGACCGATTAAGGCGGAGCTCCAACGAAAATTCCAAAACAAATTAATATCCAGAAACCCCACTTTTTGCTGGCCCCCAAGGTCACATGACCTGACTGGATCAGACTTTATGGGGATATTTTAAACAATAGCTGTACAAATCGAAACTAAGGAATTTGCCTGAATTAAATTAGCTCATTAAAATAATGATTGAAGCGCTCCCGCAGTGCATAATTTCCTGATCAAGTGTCGCTTATATGTGAATAAGCATGGATCTCATTTACGGTCTATCCTCTTCAAAACCAATTAGTTATATAAAATAAAATTAAATTTTCTATACAACAAAAAATAAATAATTAAATGAAATACATTGATGAAAAAAAAAATTATTTGAATCTCTCTCTGCAATTGGTCCACCACCCTGTGTTATTAAGTTCATATCATTTATGTAGTTGCAGTAAATTTAGTCAAATTAAGTACACATTCAGCGTTTGTCTAAGTAGAACCTCAGAATTGAAATATACCAGATTTCCACACCCATTTTGGTGTCCCCCATGCAAAGTGACCAGTTTATACATATTTGATTTTCCATTGTAATTCATAATTCGTAGCCTAAAGTTATTTAAATTCCCGTCAATTATGCATAATAATACGAGGTGTGTTCAAAAACTATGGTGAATTTTCAAATTTCGCGGGCTACGTACGTTCGACTTTCGATTATTATTTTTATTTATGTTGGTACACTCGTCTCGAAGATATGTTGACGGTTTTATCCATATAGCATGTTTAGTTTGTTTGTGAGAGGCAGAAATAAGACAAGTGTTTGGCGTGTTCGGCGATTTTCTGCTATCGAAAAAAATAGATCAAAGAAGTTGCATCAAATTTTGTGTAAAAAATTGAATTAAGTGCTCAACAACACTTGAAATGTTGACAATGGCATACGGTGAGAGTACTCTGAGCCAAAGAGATGTTTACAAGTGGTACAAGCTTTTTAAAGAAGATCGAGATGTGAATGACGATGCTCGCTCTGGACGCCCCAGCACATCAACAACCGATGAAAATGTTGAGAAAGTGAGGAAAATTGTTATGGAGAATCGTCGAATCACAATTAGAGAAGTTGCTGAGGATGACGGCGTATCGGCTGGCTCATGCCTTGCAATCTTTTCGGAAATTTTGGCCATGAAGCGTCTGGCAGTGAAATTCGTTCCAAAATTGCTGAATTTTGGCCAAAAACAACGTCGTATGAGCATCTCTTAGGAATTGTTGAATGACGTCGTTGAATGACGTTGAATGACGACGATGATGCAGATTTGCTTAAAAGGATCATAACTGGTGACAAATCATGGGTATATGCTTATGACATCGAAACGAAAGCCCAATCGTCCCAATGGAAGAGTCCAGGAGAGCCAAGACCAAAAAAGTACGCCAAGTTCGATCAAATGTCAAGGTTTTGCTCACTTTTTTTTTATTACCATGGCGTAGTGCATCAGGACTACTTGCCACAAGGTCGTACGGTAAATAAGAAGTATTCCTTGAAGTTATGCGCCGTTTGCGTGAAGTATTTCGAAAGAAACGCCCGGAATTGCGGAAAAAAAATTCATGGCGTTTGCATCATAATATGCCCCTGATCACTCATCTTTGCTTGTGAGAGATTATTTGGCCAAAAAACCCCTGGTTCCTACGACTTTTTCCTGTTTCCAAGACTGAAAAGACCCATGAAAGGACATCGTTTTGTGACGTTTGATAAAAATCCGAATCTCTGAGAGAGCTCAAGGACATACCAAAAAGTGCATATCGGAACTGCTTCGAGGGTTAGAAAAACCGCTGGTACAAGTATGTTATATCTGAGGGGAACTACCTTGAAGGAGATAAAATAGAAATTGATGGATAAATAAATATTTTTTTGCGAAAAATTAAAACTCACCTTATTTTGTTAACACTTCTCATACTGTTCAAAATGTTAAAAAATCGACGGAATGACCACACCCTTTGAGGTATTTATCTTATATATCCCTAGATTCGTATAATCGATTCGAATTTACTATAATTGAGCGTGCATTAGTCACTTAGTACTCCGTATGAAAATAAATGGCACTTAGGGTTACAACTTTGTTTTTTGTGCTTTAATTCCGACTATTTTTTGCAGCAACACAAAAGGACGTTTGATGATGGTAAGTCGGTTCACCTGAATGATATTTTTGTACTAAATGCATTGTTTGTTAATTTATAAGAATCTAGCGATAAGAATCTATCACTCTGTACATTTTCGCTTTTAATCTTAATCTTAATATATTGCATAAATATCTGGTACTTTCCAAACTTTTGGCAGTTCCGATTTAACCCATACTCGTATATTCTTAGTTTCATATCTTTCTAGTAGTTGTTCTGAATGCATTCAAATTTCGCATACTTTACGCGTTTGATGAAGTAAGTTCTGGGGCTGAAGACGAAGGTCATTGCCACGCCCCTTCTGATACCTTCCACACAAGTTAGTCAATTTATCGAAATGTAATTTTTTGCTGCAATCCCTAATTCATAGACTGCAGTTATTTCCTTTTGTTTGTATTGCATTATAATAAACTCGCCTCTCTGGTAACTCCCATACAAATTACATAATTTTATCGTTGTTTCTTTTCATTTAATTGCACTAAATTCAATATAATTTAACACGCATCAGGCACTTAGCAAACATAGTTCTGTGAATGAAGATGACAGAGAATTTTTTATTTTTTGCAACGACGCAAAATGATGTCTGACTGAAATTTCTATACTGGTTTGTTAATATCTCTATATATATTTGATACAGCAAAACTGTTTATTCATTTTATAATGTAACGTCGGCTATCGAGTTTATGGTGGAAGCAAAAACTTGTTAAGTATGATTTCTGCACACCTTTGAACATATTTTAAAATTGTCTATTAAATTTTGAATTACTCGTGCAGTTAAAATACAAAATTTGGCTACCGCCCTTTGCTACAGTGAAAGGGTTGAATGGTTTACTAGTCAGAAAGTACGAAGTGTGATGAAAGAGGCAAGAAACAAAGTAATCTTTGGGGTAACCAACATGAAAAGGCATTCTTGTTGCTGCGATGGATTCGAATGCTCCGAAAGACAATTGGGGGATGGTAACTCCCAGTGATACTAAATTTCTAAGTAATGTATAGGACAACAACTTTTGCGCATTAAAAAACTTGTCAATTTCCGATTTCAATATGCCATAACAAAATAACAAACCATTTAAACTTAATAAATTATTAAATTTATAAAATTAATTTATTAAAAATAAATAAATAAATAAATAATAAAAAAATAAATAAAGTAAAAAAATTAATTTGGCTCCTGTCAAAGTAGTAGAATGCCCATTTCTTACATACGTGTATATGATTAAGGAAAACTATTGTAACATTTCTTGTTAAACAAAAATTGAATTTATTTTTAGTTCTAACTTTACATGAACTGAAATGTGACTGCAGGTGGAATTTGTTGGCTAATACTTTGGACCAAGGACCGTAACGGTTGTGGCTAACATTTATATAAGTCATTTTTTTGGTATAATTTGCTAATTTTTATTATATTATTTTTTTCAATTTTTTTTTATAAAAATTAATCATAATAACTATTTTTGAGTTTCATACAATAACAAAAATTAAAAAGAATAGTTAAAAATGATTGTTATTTTTAAAAATCTGAAATAAAAATTATGACTGATTTTTATTTAAAAAATCTGAAATAAAAAAAATTAAGATTAATTTTTATTTTTCATTGGTTTTTATTTTCTCAATCACGAAAATATGAATAAAAAACCCGGATATAAATAAATATATTGGTTGATATTACAGTCTTCAGAATCTCTATATAGCTTCACTCAGGGGAAAGAATATATTTATCATATGATACGAAAAAATGTAGCTTTTTAAATCGATTGAGCGATGTCTATCTGTGCGTTTTGTCTGGTTTGCAAGTCAATTTGTTTTTTGTTCTTATTCAGTCAAACTTGGTGTGTTAAGGATTTGATATTTCAGTGTTTACTAATAATTTTGGATCGTATTATCAGGCCCCTTCTGGTCACTTCCATACCAAAAAAGTAACTCTATGTAATTTCCAATACGTTGACTGCAACAACCTTGAATTTTGTACATAGTTGTGCTCTATAATTCTTGGTCACATTTGAGAAATCCGACCAGCTAACCATGCTTCTTCTGGTACCTCCCATAAAAATGTCTGATTTAACCCTTGTATTTCTACATTCATATCTTCTACACTGTACACTAAACTTAGTCAAATATTGCACATTTTATGCAGTATTTGGTGAGGTAAGTTTTGGAAACGGAAACAGAAAAGAACTATTAGAAAGATATGAAGCTAAGAATATATGGGTTAAATCGGTAAATTGTAAGGGAGTTACCAGTATAGATGTGGCAGCGCCCTCCGTTTTCATTCCCAGAACCCACTTCAACCAACGCATCACGCGTGCTAAAATTTACTGAATTCAGGACAACCAACCTGAAAAGCTAAGAATATAGGAGATATGGCGGTAATTTGTATGGGAGGTACCGGAATGGGTGCGGTTATTTAGAGAGTTATTTTTTCATTGCCTACAGAGAATCGTAAGTTCATATATTGAAAAAGAACGTAGGCTGTTGTAACTTATCGACTAGAAATTACAGAGGAAAGATTAAATTTAAGGAAATCGTCATATTTGTATGGGAAGTACCAGAAGATGCGTGGCTAATCGGTAGATTTTTTGGAATTCTGTCAAACATCATAAAATATTGCGATGGAAGACAATTTGTTCAGCTGCAACCTTCGGATTAGGAGTTACAAGGGAAAACATTAATTTTGGAAAATCGCCTAATTTATATGGGAGGTACCAGAAGGGTTGGACCGGTATAGTCCGGCTGTGATCTGAGAATTTATTATGCTGTGCCAAGTTTTTAAGAATTTTGATACAAGTATTTCTTATGGGAAACGGAAACACTCACGATAATGACATTTCCAAATGAGATTATTTTGAAGAGTTGCTCATCGTAAAGAGATGCATTAACATCAATTACAAATTACCAGTTCATAATAAATGAAAGTTTGATTCGATCTGCTTACTGTTTATTTTCAAACATAAAAAAATACATTGTTGTACAATATAAAACTGCCCAATTATTCACTTTTTTCTATGAATTTGAATATGAAATGTTATACTTAAACGACTATTCGGTTTATGTGCAAAAGAATGATTGTTCCTTTTTCCTCTTTGCACTCGCTACGAACTCTCCTATCTTCGTACATTTTAACACTGCTCGCTTAATATGACGTGATTCAGAATTAGTCCAATGTTGCTGTTGCCAGCGAGAGACCTTCAGCAACAAAAGAGATGGAACAACACACCCACTTTGTAAATGCATCGCCAGCAGAGAAATATTGTTCATAGAAATGAGTCATTCCCTACGAATTGAAATGGTTGCAATAATAATAACTATCAACGAATGGAAAATAACAAAATAATTATAAGCTGTAATGAGAGACATACACGAAGAACAGTGTGCACTGTGCATTAGCGAGAATCGTCGCCTTTCGAGGGGTTACAAAAAAACAATCTGTGTTGATGTAAAAGGATTCTCTACATATCTTGAGTAATCAAACATCGAAACTGAAAATTTGTTTCGTTTTTCGGACATCTAAAATCTATGCCGATCTAAACATGCGTGTATCTTTCAAAAGCACGGTAAAAGTCCTACTGCTTGATCTAGTAGGCGGATACTTAGCACTATTGTAATCCGTATTCATCGGTGACGTGGAAGAAAACATGTCCTTGTATATTTTTAAAGGACTGTTTTAATTAAGAGCTCAGTAATTGAAAAAATGCTAAAAAATACACATTTTCAGTGGAAGAAGGCGCAAAAGAGGCATATAAAATGTAGTAAAAAGAAATCAGTACTTTCTGCATGACATTGAAAGCTTATAGCATGGTTTGTAACCACAAATGATCCGATTTTAACCAAATATGCACTGTTTTTCTTTGTTCTTTTTTTTGGTGACTAGTTGACATTTTGAAGATAATTCCCTCTCCCTCATATAAATCATTGTTCCTATTAGCAACAAATGGAACAGTCGGTTTACAAAAGCTTCTCTTGATTACAGGCATACTTGGTAACCATTTGGTGCTAACTTTGGACTATAGTCGGGAAGTATAAGAATCGTCCAAGCTCCTGGAACTTTTGGCGGGCCAATATCGATGTGTGTGGCCCAACGTTGTTCTGTTGGGGCGCAATTTCTTGCCTATTGGCAGAAACTAGCTGCTTCTGGGTGATTGCTTCTTTCGGACGATCTAATTGTTGACGGTACAGGTACGAATTAAGAGTTCGGTAGTAAAGGAGCAACTCATAGTAGTTGATTTTCTACTAATCTCCCGCTTGCCGTGATTTTACCACCACGGTTTTCGTCGTAACTGACTCACTGCTCACCCCCGTTCACTACCTGCTTCAGAATTAGGTAGACTTTGTTGCGGTTCAGCAGAAGCCTTCTCCATATAGGAGAAGAGGGCGAATCAGGAAGTCATCATGTCGCTTTAAAAAACGTCCTCATATAAGTACAAAATTCAGCTCCTCAAAAATGTTAATTTTTTATAAATTGTGTATTATATTTTGATTATTTATTATTTATTTAATGGGCAACTGTTCATAATTAAAGTTAATAGTTAAAGTTATCCAAATATTAGGAATGTAAGCAGTTTTATTAAAATAATACTTTGTTTAAAAATGTGAAGTAATAAAATTTTGAGTCTTAGGAAATTAAATTAGAGGGGAGAAAAATTACCCCAGGTTTAGAAGTTAAGATGGGCCCCCAAAAAATATTAACACTCCTACATTGTGTCAGATATTAAGACTGACTTAACTATTAGTAAGCTGTGTTAAACTATACAAAATATTACGGATTGGACAAATTTAATCTATATTTACATGTACGTACCAATTCAAAGTTATAGAAAAAATTAGGTTTTTGTCAAACCCAAAAAACTGGCTGAACTAATTAGTGGCGGTATATTATAGACGTTCCGTCAGTTAATTATCCAAGAAAACAAACGTTTCTATCGTCTTAAATTCTAAAGGTCAGGACTAACAGTAAAAATATAATTCATATGCAAGTAAATTTAACTAGCCAAATATTTCGCACTGTTTCCTGTACAAAATTACATGTGAGGTGTACGTCAATTTGCAAATAATATGAATCGACAATTGTGATATTGGTTCAAGCGTTATTTAAATCGTTTCGAGATATTTAAAGGCTCGCATTTTAATGAAATTCACATGATTTTTGCGCTAAATATGAAAACGTTTTTATGAAAATTTGTTGTCAAGAAATTAAACCTTTTCGAAAAAAATCTGCTTGTTTGTAGCTGCTTTGAAAGTTTGACTCTTAAGTTACGAATTTTATTTCATCACTGTCAAAATCAACCACATTTAAATTTAGACCACATTTAAAAGTGGTCTGTCTGATGGTCTAATTACGTAATAAAGATTACCAAAGATTTTCAGAATAAAAAACGTGTTCTATTATAAAAGATATAAAACTTGGTTGTACTCTTGGTTGTTAGGTATACCTAAAATTATTTTTCAGTTTCTGAAGTTATATTTTTATTGTTATTATATAACTTTTAATAATAGCGATAAATTGGTAAACATGGCAAAAAAGCTATTGCATCTTTAAATTTTTCATGTGCTACATGTGGTCGTTTTTGTGAAATATGAAATTAGATTACATTATGTCTGTTTTTTTTTTTACTATACGATTCTACTGGCATGAGACAGGGTGACCTTTACTGTTTTCTTTCCTTCTGCTTATTAAAGCTTCTAATTCCTTTCATTTTATTCTCATTTTCTCTACTTTTTCCTTAATATGAGTCGTTTGGACACTTTCAAAACAAGAATTAAGAACGTTCTGCTGAGTGCGACTATATTACACTAACGGTATACTTTTCAACTCTGCCCAACTGGTTTTACGCAACGAAAGATCGTAACATAGCAATACGAAGTTTGTACTGAGCTACATTTATTTGGGATTCTTGGACTTGAACCGATACCACAAATACCGGCATAATAACACGCACCACAAACTTATCATGCCACTGAAGCATGAATCCTACTTACGCACTAATACTATAATTAATGATTTGAAATCGGAATTTAAATATTTCTCTGGATCCCTAAACAATTTTCCTAACATTTCTAATTTTTGTTACCAAAATTTTCCAAATGTGAACCTGTATTCGAGACTGATTCTGAGCTAACTAAATTTTAAAACTTTATGTTATTTCCCCAATAAGAATTGACTTAAGAACAAATATATTTAACAAATACTTTATATCAGTTACCTAATATACTTTTATATTTTCACCTTCGTCCGAAGAATTGAAAGTATAATCATTTGATACGGCCGAAAATGTACCGTTCAGAAGAGTTCAAATTAAGTAGTACCTTTCCATTATCTTTCTAATAGGTTGGCAGGTTGACACGATAATTGTCGTAAATTTCTGTCAAATTTCATAAAATGTTTATCAGTATAACAATTTGCCATACCGTACCTGAGGATTGTAAATGGGTTATGTCGACCCACTTCCCTGAGGTGCCTCCCATAAAAATTAACATATCTGCATATATTAACATATATGCTGTATCCATTCAAATGATTTAATGCAAATATTTCAAGAAGTATATACCTATATGTGGGGTGGCGCATAAGGAACTTTAGGATTTGATCAGTGAATACATTTTTTTGTTTAAGTCTTTTTTTCAGTCTCTTTACAAAATTAACTAAATAATATAATGGAAAGGCTCAGCACAGAACAAAGAACCAACATTGTTCAATTTTACTCTGAAAGTCAGCATTCGATTATTCAGATCATATCGAAATTTCTTTCATGTTCGAAATGCTCCTAGCGCTCCAACAATTTATCGATTGGTTCAGCGTTTTGGGCAACAAGGGGCTGTCTGTGATTTTCCGCGTGCTGGAAGACTTCATGCAGTTCGAAATGAAGTGGACATTGCTCGAGTGCAAGCAAGTATTGAGGACAACCACGAAACTTTCACCAGTCGACGTTCTCAGCAGTTAGAGATGTATAGGCGGTCTTTGCAAAGAACTTTACATATGTTACGTCTTTTCCCAAATAAGATGCAATTGGTTCACGAATTAAAACCAAATGATGCACAAGAACGCATTCAATATAGTCGCTGTTAACGTTACTTATGCGCCACCATATATTTTAAATAGTTGTGCATAATCCAGCCAAATTTCAGTTCTGAAAATTAAAATAGGGATCATTGCCAACCCCATTCCCTCGCTTTTATATAGAATTTAACCGATTCGAACATGCATTATTAATTTCATATGTTTCACATGTTTCAAACTGAATTCGGTCAAATGTGGCGCATGTCATGCACTTAGTAAATACATTACTTCCCATTACCTTCCATACAAATTCGCAAATTTGTAAAAGTTTACTTTTTCATCCCCAATATTAATTTATACTGCTATCTATACTTCATTTTTTAGTTGATTGCATTGCGTTATAATGCTTGCTAAAACTTTAAAACATCGATCTGATAACCATATCCCCCACTGGTGCTTTCCATACATATATCTTAAGTTAATCCATATATTTCCATTTTCATTTCTTTCACTTAAGTACCCTAAATTCAGCATAATTTTGTTTTGAATTGCAAAATGGGCTTCAGTTTTGTGAACAAAAATGGACTGCATTGCTTCGTCCCTTAGGACCTCATACATGCGAATAGTTTGATTTTGCAAAAATTAGTGGCCTCCCATCATTTCTAAGTGAAAGAGTTCAGGAGTTGTATCGTGGACTAATTCAGATCAATTTTGGTAAGAACTTAGTGATTTGCTGCTCCACTTCTGGCGCAGCGCATATTTTTGCACCAATGTAAACTGGAGGTAACTGGCAAGTCAGTTCACCTAACTGAAATTTCTAAAAATTTAAAATTGTTCTTCACATTTATGAAGATATTAAAAATATAACGAAAAGGAAAGAGAAATTAGCACATCGCTAGTAACAGTAGGAGAATAATGGACTTTTGCATGTATCTTGAATGTTTACCGAACTGAGAAAAAATCCATATCTTCGGACGTACGACAAAGCTCCGTTGCAAATTTTCTTAAAATATTCGGGTTCAGCATCAGCCTGCGCCATTACAGCAAGTCCCTGAGAGGTTTCATGATACATTACCACGTATATAAATCGATTAATCAAAATGTTGGCCAATATTTTGCGGAACATAGCGTAATTTATCTGTAATTGTTTAGCCTCCCTCTTGTAGTAAAAAAAAGAATTAAAAGTGCTTTTATAATAATAATTAAGTAATATCTCAGTACTACACAATTCAATGGATTTTCGGTTTTGTTGTTTTAAATGTTTTGCAAAAGAGCTATCTGCCATGATTATAAGGTCACCATATATTTCAATACTCAAGTTTCGGTTTTAATTGGTGAGTCAAAAAGATCCTTTTTATGGAACGAAAGAATCCGTGCCGTCCGGGACAAATTTTAGTGTTTTTAATGGACCTTTAAGGGAATGGCCAACGCCACTTTCATCATGTGGAAACCCATATAATGTGGGTAACTCAACTGAACTACTGCATAAGATGAATAATTTGTAAGATACTCTTATATTTCTTCATTAGAAATTTATATTTTCGGAAACTTTTTTTCTATATTCGTAACCCGAAAGTTGTACTTTGTCCAAAATTTTGCTGTACAAACATTTTATTACGGCTTTGTTTCATACATTCGTTTCTTGAACACATATTTCACTTTTCCACATGGATTGATTCGTCTCCGATTTTCTGATTTGATCCGTTGGGGACAAAATTCTACCAACTGGTTATATAACTTCAGCAAAATGTGTTTCTTAATATGTGCAGATCGTAAAGAAGGTTGTGGAGATTTTTTTAATTTGTATTTTTCTTTAAACAAAAGGTAAAAATTAATTTTTTAAAAAATTAAAAAAAAATTAAAAAAAAATTTTCTTGTTGTTGTAGTCATCTAGTACCAGAATATATTGAATATATAAAATCATTCTACTTAAAAAATCAAAACACTCGAGAAGTTATCTAATACTAACCAATTATTATACTTTCACCCGGAGGAATGAAGGTATTCATCATACGATATGACTAAAAAAAAAAAAAATTAAATTTACCTCTGTAATTCCCAACCGGTATGCTGTAGCGACCTAAATTTTTTTACCATTCTTTTGACCTTTTCAAAATTTAACCACATATTCTTAACCTTCAGGCAGCTGCGTTAGTTAATTTTTCCCAGAAAACCCTAATTCGTAGACTGCAGTAAATTAAATTTTTGTCTGTGGATTTATATTGAAACGCTTAACAAAACATAAAATAAAAAAAGTTTTCCGGGTAACCCCATTCTTTCTAACGCCTGGTACAGATTGCTTAATTTGACACATATATCTCAATTTCATTCAACTAAGTGTAAGAATTTTATTCAATTTAGTAATAAATTATAAGTAAGTTATAATAACAAAGTTCAGTACGTTATAAATTTGTATCTTTTGCTGTGTGTTGATTGACTGCATTTGCAAAACTTTAGCGAACTTACCAGGTCTATTTGGAATTGCGCACATTTTTATACCAATGCAATAGGACGTTGGGTCTTTACTGTTCTTCATTGTTATTCGTTACTTGTTTCCATTGAAAACATATTTTTTGAATCGAACTAGAAAACAAACTATTAATGTTGGCATCGCATTTTCAGGTTCAACTATCAATAACTTTGTTTTTTTTTTTAATATTATTTCCCAAAGACCATCTTTTGCATTGAATCCTGTCGATGATGCCGATGCATTTTTCAATATTTGCCTTTACGTACATAAACACATCCTGACATTAAATTCTACCTAGAATTCATGTTCTCTATCTATTTCTCTGTGCATGATTTTATTTATATTTTTATTAGTAAAAAATTCCGGTGGACTGTGTGGAAATGCGTTCGGTGCTGCACACCATTTGCAATGGTCTTGGTTTGGGTTTAAATTTCGGTGGCCATGGCAATCATTTTTACGGTGCTGATGCTGTGGTCAACAAAATTTTAGATGTTTTATTTGCAATTTAATGCAAATGAGTGAAATATTGCAGTAAAACAGAATATAAAATAAATTATGTTTGAAAACTGTGTGGATTATATGAGCTCTCAGAGTTGTAGTTGCGAGTTCACGTTATTAATTTAATCTCAATTTATAGATGCAATTGCAGATAGAAAATTGGTGGCGAAAACAGTGAATGGGAGCATTTCAAAATGCGTGTAATATTAGTGGGAGGCTTGTAGGACTAACAAATATTCGTACAATGAATTATGGTTATATCATTAGGTTTACTAATTAATTAATTTTGAATTATTTAATGTAATCGTGCCAATAAAAGTTATTATGATAAAAACTCGTGTGCTAAGCGTTGATAAAATATTAAATATGCGCACTAAAATAAGCTCGGTTTATTTTAGCCGGAGTATGATTGTTTTCAAAATATGAATGTTGGTATTTCTTAAAAATAACTTCTACAGGAAGGTGAATATATGAGGAGGCTAAATGGCAACTCACATAAAAATATTTTTACTTTGCACATTGTTTTTCAGTACTACTTTCGTAGAAGATTTTTTGCCGCGAGCGTTTCTTCATGTTGTTAGCGAAGCTCAGAACAATCAGAACACAACCAGCAACCACAGCGAACTTAGTGTGAATGCAGAATATTCTTTTAAGAGAAACGTGATAAACCGCCTGAGAAAATTATTGTAAAAATTATCCCGAACGACATTGCATTATAAGTTGAACTGTTCTAAAAACGAGTTGTATCCAAATAAAATTACAATGTTTTCATAGCTTTACCCGAAGAAATGAAGGAAGAAGCGTCTAAAGTACTTACGAAGTATCTTTTGAACAAATGTTCTTCATGACATTTTAAGTTGATTTGGCAGTAGCGGACGCAAATCTTTACTTATGAAAACTTAGCGCAGCCTAATATTTCGCCCGATTGTAGTCGGCTATATCGATCAACTACTTCTGGTACCTACCATTCAAATTGACCGATTCTCTCAAATGCAATCTGTTCTATGTACATTTTACTCGGTAGGCTGCAGGGCAAGCACTGAGGAAAAAAATAGTAGGTGTATTGAAGTCAGATTTGGTACACGTGGGACGTTTGGTAAAGTGACTTCTGGGAATAAAAACGGAGGGCATAGACACACCCTTTCCGGTACCTCCCCAGATTTAATATCATTTAGCACGCATCAGGCATTTAGCAGTATTAGTTCTCCGAATGAAAAGGCAGATTTAGTAAAATACAAAACACTACGTTTTCACACTTACTGTAGATTCGTAAATACACTTAAGAATGTATGGAAAAAATGTTATCTTCAATTTCCTTTTTGAATTCATAATTTGTTTTTCTTTTAAGGACTTTTAAACATAATTAAATTTAGGAGATCGTGATGCATTTGCGACATCATTATTTATTAATATCTAAAGGTTTGCAGCGGAAATGGTTCTAGGCACAGTGAGGTCAGGAGGCCTTCAGGGTCAACGAAATGTGAAGTTTCCTAAAGGCAACTTAATTCTGTTATAACAGGCATGGCTATACAACAAAAAATTACATAGAGTTGAAAGAAATTCTTCTTTAGCGTACGTCTGGAAAGAAAAACTATTATAATACCTTTAACTAATATCTTTGTAGCCAATATTCATCGGCGAGTTGGAAAAGGGGAATGATGCGACTGTTATTATTCTATGTTTGCGACTTATAAATCACATATGTATTATTGAACGCATACCTTCAGAATTAGAATCCGACTTCTCAATTTTCTTATTGAGATTGTGGAAATGCGATATTGTGGAAATGTAATGTGCTACAAGCGACATAAATTTCGGCTCAGTTCCAAACTAAGTGGGGAATAAATAAAATGTATTTGGTTTTTTGAGGCTTTTTTGATTTGTAGAAAAAAGTTATAAAGAAATAAAATTCCTGCATTGGACAAGGGAATTATTTTGTAATTGTTTTTCTGTTATAGTGAAATTAAGAAATAAGAAACGAAACTATTAAGCTAAGCCGTGCCGCGTAATTGAAAATCATCCAATAATTTCCGATTTTTGATCAAGCATGCAGACAAACTTGTGGTGTTTCTTGCTCGCTATGTGTGGCCATTTCATCACGCATAAAAAAGGAGATACGAAACTAAAAAGCTCGTCATATTTTTGATATTGACTCTCGTTAAGACATTTGAGAAGCATAATCCCATCTCGCACAGTCATCACCGTCATTGAAAATTGTAAAGTAAATCAGTGAAATATTTGTCAATGTTTTTTTGATCGAGCTTGATCTGGAGGATGCCACGTTATTCAGATGGCAGCAGCAAAATAAGTTAGAGTTATAATAACGTAACAACTTTGTTGCATATACTCGTATGTGTGCAATATACGCTCGTACTCGTGTTTCTCTCTACAATACCTGTCACATGATCGCTTATTTAAAAGTTTTCAGAGACTTTATGCATTACAAACATACTCGTACACAAAGCTTTAGCTGTGAGAAAGTAAAATGTGGTGAATATAACAGTTATGTTACTGCATTGAATAAAACCTTTTTGTGGCGACAATAATTATTTATTTAATTTATTTTTTATGCATAGAAGCAGCTGGCAAGAAGTTTAGGTTGTGAGCATTTAAGTGAGAGAAAAGATTTGAAAGTTTTAATTTTCATGGGAGAGGTTGTAATCACTAACACCGAGTGTAACCTATTACCGCATAGTGTCGGGGGAACGATGAAGATTTAGATTTTAGACGAAAAATTTACCACTATCTCTTTATAACAGTAGAGAAAACTATACAACTTACTTAAGAGTTCTAAATGATATGATATGAGTTATTAGTCATGAAACTGATTTTGTTTTATAAATTATCCTATGTACATTTTGGCAAGAAATATACAGTTTGAAAGCAAAACAAATACGCAAATTTTATGCAAAGAAATAATTGAGAGAATTTTTAAGAAATTTTTTTGCCAGAAAACTTGAGAGAAATTTAGAAAAATTTGCTAAAATTGAAAATATTTAAAATAAAATCTTCATAGGTGTTTTAAAAAAATTACCCCAGTGAGTGGAGGTATACTTATATCATTTGATACCACAAAATTGTAACACCCAGAAGGAAGCGTCTAAGATACCAAGTTTTTTTTTGACCAAATGTGTTTCCGGAAATTGTAAATATATTGTATCGGCACACTACTTCCAGTAATCTATTTAAATTGACAGATTTTCCAAAATAAAATTTAGAAAAATCCCCAATTAAATATGCACCTACTGCTACCTTCCATACAAACGACCATCCAATAATCTATTTACTGTTATGTTCTTAACTCTTATTCAGTCGCACTAAATTCAGTACAGTTTGGTACATTTTAAGGGTTTGTTGGATGAACTGAAAAGTGGAAATGAACTACATTTGACATACCCCTTCTGGTACCTACCATACAAATGACCAATTTAAATCATATATTCTTACTTTCATACATATCTTTCAACACGTTATACTAATTTCAGCCAAATTTAGAAAGTATCAGATAGGTGGTAAAATTAGTTCTGAGAATGAAAATGAGCGCGGTACCTGCCATACAATTCTGGTAAGTCCTATCTCTCATAACTCCCATACAAATCACGTATATTGCCTATGTATTTCTACATTTATATATTTCATTAAATTGCACTAAATTCAATTTAGCATGTATGAGGCATTCATTAAAACTAGCAAAAATCAGTCTTCTTCTTCTTAAAAGTAAAAACCAGTGATGCATCAATAATCTTTAAGAGGGATATTTCAGAAACTTATCAATTTACGTCATTGATTTTTAAAAACATAGCGGCTCACGACGACTCCTCTGGCTCCCCCCAAACTTTTGCCACAATGGGACAGGAAGTGTGGTGAAGGTAAATGCAAGTCAGTTCAAATGACTGGAATTTCTACACTGATCACCTGTTGAATGATATATATATATATATATATATATATATATATATATATATATATATATTATGTATAGAAGAATTGTGATCCCTTTTGAGAAATCATTTACGATTTTCTCGAGCTGAAAAAGTTAAGAATTTGATTGAAGGAACAGAACAACCATAAAGTTAAAGTTGACGCATCGGAAATTGTAAAATTGGATAATTTCATAAAGCTGTATAAAACTCTTACTCAAGTAGCGAATAGAGTAGGCATCCTTATTTATTATGCGCCGCATATAGAAAATAAACACAAATTAAAGAAAAATATATATTTTATATTGATACCGCCCAAGTCCATGTCCCAAGAAAGAATTGGGACATGTAAGCATATTATTGGCAGATATTTCTCAAGGGCTAATCGATGAGGTAAAAATTGTAAAATCGAGCAACATCGATTCAGTTTCAAAGGGGTCTGAAAATGTGAGAGATGAAGAAGAAGTGCGAGACGCAGCGTGGTTACTGAATCGATTGTTACTCCAACCAAATACTTAAAACACTCTCTCACTTTGGAAATGTCTATTTGATCTTATAGCCAACTTGGTGTGTATCATTCTGTATACAATGAAAGACAGTAGGCATTCACTTTTTTGTATGGAACAAATATCTAAAGGCAATACTGTTTTTTTTGTTTCAGTTCATAGTGCGTTACACTATCGATTTATATTCAAACGCAAAATCCATATAGAAATCGATATGCAATTACCAGAAAGGTGCGAGGTATTGCACCCCGCAATACCCCTGCCAAAAACTGAAGTGCCAGTCGAAGATTGGATGGAAATAATTAAACTTCGATAAATCAATCATTTTGGATATTAAAAACCATAAGGAATGTGACAATCCACTCCGTTTTAGTTCCAAGTTAATTCTACGTTTCTACACTGGTAAACATTCAACGTTTTCTAAATTTCATAAGATTAGGTACAACTGAATAGAATACATGAAGCTAAGAATTATAGATTAAATCAACCATTTGTGCGGGTTGCGTTGCTATTCAGTTGATCTTAGACTTACTTATTTATTATACGCCACACGTAGAAAATAATTCCAAGATCTTCGGTCTTCTGCGATTCTTCTTCAATTCGTCGTACCAAATTTCGGTAGTATTTCAAAAACGTGATCTTTCCAATAGAGTTTTGCGCGCCCACTTCTGGCCCGTCCATTGAGTTCATTGCATTTGAACCGTTCGTTGACCTAGCCAACGCAGTCGCTGTGTACCGTCCATGTCGATATATAGTCCACGCAACATCGATACTCTCCGTGATCGATGATGGGTCCATGTATTTTCCGGAACGTTTTTTTTTACAAAAACTCATCCGCTTTTGTCATAACCCACGATTTTGCACCATATAGCGAAATAGGTAAAAACTACATCTTGTACAACCTTCAAAGAGCTTATCTCTCAAGGTGCCAGTAGTTTGACACAAATTATTTTGGTGAAAAATGGCAATCTTATAAAACATATGTTTTAAGTTTTAAGGCGTAAGGCCTTATTTGTCAGATTGAGCTCCCTCGGACAATTTTCTATTTCCAAACTCGAAAAAATGGCTCGGTGGTAAAAGATTTGCCAACAATGTAGCTGTGGAGTCTGCGGTTGGTGGCTGTTTTAAGGAGTTTGATAATTCTTACTATAAACAGGGTGTACAAGCTATTGAATATCGCTGGGAAAAATGTATTGAGCTAAAAGGATATTATGTTGAAAAATAAAAAAATTTCGAAACTTGTTTGCGTCTTCTTGTTAGGTCGGCTGGCTTTGGGACCACTCACGTATGCATACGGATTCTATTTTTATAATTAAATGAAAATTGTTTTTGACAACACAATACATTTTTTTAGATGTACTTCAATTTAGGTCACCGCTATGCCGCCGCTGTCACACATAGATGATCCTGATTCTAAGCTGGTCAACATTGCAATTATGTTTGTATGAAATTTCCATTTAGGAGCGTTTAAGAGCATATATATTCTTGTTTTTGTTCCAGATTTTACGTAAATTCTTTTCGAAGACTTGTAAGACAAATAGTTAATTCTTCTATTTTTTAGTGCCGTTTACGTCATAAACAACTCTGTGGCAGCATTCCGAAATTTTGCTGAGAAACCAAGTGGCACCAAAAAAAAAAAAAATATCCGAAAACTTCAGCTGGAGAAAATTTCAGTAGCATCATAAACCTATATTCCTTAGGGATACCGACCATATCATTTGAACTGCATACTAACTAGCACATCCTTTGCGTATCCCTGACAAGATATCTCTTATTGGTTTGGTCGTGGGTGGAGCCCTGTATCAGAATAAATCGCAAACACCTATCGCCCAGAAATACTTTTAAATAATCGCTCGTTTGGATTCAAACTTGTGTTCTTTCTTAATGTGTGTTTTTTATTTCTTGTTTAGGACAGTGATTAAGCTTACGACTTTATGTTTACGATGTTTTGTTCCATGTCTTGTAAATATATGTCGCATACCTAAGCAATTGTCGACAATTGCAGTTATTTTCTCGCCATTACCGGCTTCCAAAACTTGTAACCTGGGTAAGTTGCGTTAAAATAAAGCAGGGCTATATAATTTTATTTGACGAACATTTTCGGATTGAACCATTTGCAAATTTTCTACAAATAATATTGAATTCTGATTGTTGTATGTGGTTACAAGGAAAATCGTCTCGATTAGAGTTAGGAGGAAGTCCAGTTTATTCTTCTTTATTATTGTAATAGTATGAATTTCCTTTTACAAATAGCTATGAATTAGGCTGAAGGTGAAATAAACGCGTCCACGATATCAACTAAAGCAATACCTTTTGACGTAAAAGTAAAATATCTCCTTTAACGGTTGCTAAATACCCAATGAAGACCATTTTCTACTTATGTGATTATGTTACTAAATAATTGGACCAGTTTCTTAATTCCGAAATTTTTTTAAGTAGATGATTAAAATCCTACTTTACCTAGTTATAATAATGTTTTGACGAAATAATCCGGATATGTGACAAAATGGTATCTGGGAGCCCCATATCCCTATTGCTACATTGAACACCCTCTTCTACCATAATTGGAATCGTTGCCAGCAGCAGCTATCTCAAGATCGGTAGTAACTCATTATACTTTTACCTTAAGGATGAAGGTATATATCATTCGACACGACAAAAATGTAACACCGCTTAAAACACCAACTGTGACCAACTTTGACCAAATATGTTTCATGACTTATAAGCCGATTGAGCGGTGTTCGTTTGCATGCATCGGATATTGTGCTGGGAACCTGACTTTGTAGATATATTTTGAAGCATCACCGTCAAACTCGCCGCCGAATATCGGCAAACATGTTACAAATTATAGCTTTATTATTATTATTATTATTATTACTTTTCATCGCAAGTTTGTACGCAAAATACCACATTGCAGTCGGAGCATTGATTGTTAATTGGTAACATATAATTTCTTCAAGGCATTCGAAATCAAACATGAAACAATGATTGCTACAAATAATATTGGCAACTAGATGTTATGGCAATTATTTATCTTTACTTGCTTCATTGCAGATGCTATTTTTTTATGTATTTCATTTCAATGTCAATTTATTTTTTTTAATGTTATTATGGCATATTTTACCAATTACCATTTCACGTTTCCTTTCATCTTCCAAATCATTTAGCGCTGCTGTCCGGTTAATTCCCATAATGCATTTGGTGATGCTGACAAACCTTACTTCCCAGGATCATTTCCACCTAAATTTATCGATTTTATGAAATTCTCCTTCATCCCTGAAGCTCCTTATTCGTAGACTGTACTTCAACTACTAACACTTTGGCCTGGTAGAAATTGCTATAACCAATTTTCTTAGTCAAATTTGGTAAACGTTGGTATTTGCCAAAGTAGAGTCTGACAATGGCTTTTGGTTTAAGGAACTGGTTTTCCGAAATTCAATCATACGTCTGTAACTTCCAATTGGTAACCTATATAGGTAGTAGTCTACATTTTAGTATTTTACATTGCTTTATAATTTGTGTAAAAATGGAAAAAAATTGACCAACTGTTACTTCCCATACAATTGGCCGATTGAACCCTCGAATATTTACCCCTATTTCTTAAGTTAAGTAGATATACAGAATTCAGCAAAGTAGTTATACTGAATTGGGCACACATCATGTGTTTGATAAAACAAGTTCTGAAAATAAAATTAGGCGATATTGCCGCGCCGAATTTGCACTCCCTAATTTCTAATTACTAAGCTTGAGTAGCCTACAGTTTTGTCCAATGTATTGATCTATAATTCTTTGCACACCTTGAGAAAAACTGGCCAACTAATCACCATTCAAATGGGAGGTGCCAAAAGGGGCGTGATTACCTATTCTTAAGTTCATATATTTCAAGCGGTTGTTTTGAATTTAGTTAAATGTGTTACACATCATACACATATAATGATAGACTAAATAATGAGAATGAAAATGACGGACATTACCAAACCGTTTTATCACCTCCCATACAAATTGAAAAGTTTATCGAAATGTAATTTTTGCCACCTAATCTCTAATTATTACAGTTTTGCAGTTGCAGTTACTTACATTTTTGTCAAGTGTATTACATTATAAAGCATGAAGCGATTTAAAATAATTGAACAGATAAATACTCCCTCTCTGGTAACCTCTTCCTACCTCTTAACTAATTCCAATTCCACACTAGGTGGTGGTTAAGAACGTTGTCGGAATAACTGTGAAACATGAACTTTGCATTATGGGCCATTCTTTTTCGAATCATTTGTTGTTTGAAGTCAATCCCTGAAGTTAGTTCCCGAATTAATGAATTTATTATATGGCCTCTTTATTATGTTGTCATAACATTTGTTAATTCCAATTATCTTATTTTACTTATTTGTTATCAATACTGTATTTCAATTAAAATATCTCTCTTGGAACGTTTCACCGATTTTCCTCACCTCCATCAAGATATAAAACTTATTATTACGAAATATAGGGCTCGAAGAACCCAGAAGTGATAGCAGAAGGCGAATTTTAAAATTTCGCAGGCTACGTACACTCGACTTTCAATTATTATTTTTTTTATTTATGCCTCTCACAAACAAACCAAACATGCTATATGGATAAAACCGTCAACATATCTTCGAGACGAATGTACCAACATAAAAACATAATAATTGAAAGTCGAATGTACGTAGCCCTCGAAATTTAAAAATTATCTTTATTTTTTGAACACACGTCGTACATCGTGTATTGACCGAAGATTTGAAGATGAAAAAGGTGTGCACAAGATGGGTACCGCGTTAGCTTTCAATAGAGCAAAAAGTGCGTAGTGAAGATATTTTAGAAGATTGTTTGGCGATGTTTCACCGACGAATTCTTGCATCGATTTATAAATATGGATTGGACATGGGTCCACCACGTCACACCTGAGACAAAGGAACAGTCAAAGCAGTGGACTGGAATGGAAGCATCGAGTCGAAAGGAGGCGAAGACGGTTCCATCTCCGGGCAGTTCATGGTGTCTGCTTTTTAGGATGCGCGTGGGATTGTTTTTATTGATTATCTTCAGAAAACCATCAATGGCGAATATTATGCTAATTTACTGCAGCATTTAAGTGATGACATTATGTTATGATATAGAATATCGCTAGAAAAAGGGTATCGAGCTAAAAGGAGGTTATGTTGAAAAATAAACACAATTTTTGCAGTTTTTTTGTGTCTTCTTTGTTAGGTCGGCTAGTTTTGGGACCGCCCTCATATATAAAAAAACAGATTGTCATAAAGTGTGGTTTACTAGTCACAAAGTGCGAGACATGATGAAAGAAGCACAAATGAAAAAATCCCACGAAAGCGTCAATCCCTCCCTTTATCCCTTTTCCGCACAAAAATTCTTAAATGATTTATCCCTCAGGTTGGCAACAGTGCCTATGCTGCTATTCGTCACAGTGCTTAAAGGGTTTTTGTTTCTATAAGGCAAAGAGTAATTTAGAGACCTCTTCGAGAAACGTACAAAATACGACATATTTATCCTTTTTAAGTGTGAGAAGTTAAATATGTATAAATCAGCTAAGATCCATTTACTCCATTCATCGCGATAAGTCTGGAAGTATTTTCGGAAATACTAACTTTCCCGAGACCGTGTTGGGCAAAATTGTTTCAATTTCACAATAATTGCGGATTATATAATGGTAAACCTAGAAACGGTGCTGTCGCTGGATTCGGATTTACTAAAACAAGCAGCTAACTAGATACTAAAGCCACCACTCTTGAGAATTTGAAACATCTGGAATAAAAAATTACGGTTTTGCGCGAATAAAATATTGCGAAAAATATGTGGACCATTTGCTGCCTCTAAGGAAATGTATATTTTTGTTATACTAATTTGCTCGATAGCTTAAATATTATAATTGTGCAAGCTGCATCGAACAAAATATAATTTTGGATGACTCTCTGATATCGCTCAAAGTGTTCAGTTGTCCTAAAGAATGACCACTTTCCATGCACTTTGCTTTAATCTAATTAAACGCTTTAAATTCCCGTAGAAATTATGTGGGTCATTGTGATAGTGATCTTCAAATTGTCACTTTTAAACATTCTGCATTCATCAGATACTCGTACACCGGAGATTTCAACTTCCTACTTCCTGTTGCATAATTGGATATAATTGGGTTTTTACATACTAAAAAAATGCGGTTTGCTCATTTGCAATATTTTCTAATATCAAACTCCACTTTAATATTTTAATATTTTTGTGTATCTTAGTCAAATTTCGACCAAGAGCAAATCATGCCATTTAGAAGTTTCCTTGGAGTTACTTCGACAAATATTTATATATATATGTATATATGTTATATATATTGTATTGTATATATATATATAATATATATAGGTATATTTTTTTCTTTTTTTGAATAATTTCATTTTTTCAAACTTAACCGGTGAGGCTTACCACTCCTATTCTGAAACTCCCTACTCAAACTGGAGGATTTGACAAAAATAAAGTTTTTACTCATAATTTATAATCGAAAAATTAATCTAAAATTTTCCCCAATGTAATATTTCACATTGACCGAAAAACTAGTGATAGTGACATTATTTGACCCTAGAATAGCTCCTAAATGTTACAAATGGTAGAAGTCTCAATTCAAAATTTATGAAAAATGCAACAGATTTGGGAAACTATATCATCGCTCATTCGTCGATTTTGAGGAAAAGTTCTTCAAGAATGCATAACGTCTTTGCATTAATTTCAAAGACAACAAAATTCAGAATCATTTTTAGTAATTGTTGGATTCTTTGCAGGAGTATTCTATTACCGTGTCTATTAAAAAAAAACAATTTGTATTACGCCTGAATATTGTTATTATAGAAGTCAGTGTTATGGATTTCATATAGCCGATAAACGGTAAATAGCGTGTATACTTGAACCAAAATGGTATCAAGCTCTGTGAAATAAGAAAAATCTGCTTGAGCCTATTAGTCGAACATTTCATCTTTTGGATCCCAGAAAGAAATGGTTTCTCAATAGTAATTTAATCTCCATGGTATAAATACTGGAAAAAAATCATCGCAACTTATATAATTTTTTAGGATACTACCTGTATTGTGCACTGCTATAGTACTTAAAATATCCCGAAAGTACTCATTTTCACCAGAAAGCGTCCTAATTCAATATACAAGATATGTCAAATAGGCGTTTCTGACAGGTTCATCCATCTCGAAATTGGTCAGTACAACGTGTTCTGCACTGTGGATCACAAGTTGCTGAATCCAGCTATGGGCATGGGCATAATAGTGGTCATTTTCATAGTTTCTTGAGCTGTTGTAACCTTTATAATTTAATTAAAAAATATATACGGCGGTATTGTACAGATGCTGGAAAGCGCTCTCCCATCTCAACAAATTTTCATTTATAAAAATAATAAAAAAAATAATAAAAATGGCAAAATCGATATGTCATGTATGAGAAGAGGATGTTCCTAATCCCGCTCACTTATCTGAAGGTGAATCGGCACATCGTGCTCGGTGCTGTAGATAACAGATGTCAAATCGGTTCAATAGAAAAGTCAAGGACTGTCCAACTGTGTGTCTGTTACCACCGAATTATAAACGGCATCCCTCATACAGGTGATTATTTTTTCATTCCACAAAAAAATTTGAAAATATACAGGGTGACGCTTACGGTTTCACTAAATGTGTACGATTAAGAATCTCCACATCCTTCAAACACACGTAAGGCTCTTCTTATGTAAAATCCATAACACCCTAATCCTGGACGTGGTTTTAAATGACACTCTACTATAGTAAAAATGTTTCGTGAATGTTGACCCTGTATGGGCAGTCAAGGCACCATTGACAGCAAACCACACCATGAGTCAATTTTAAAAGATTGTTTTGAAGAAGTCTGATATGGGTGTGATAAACAATGTCTGGATTTTTGATCTAGTTTTATGCAAACACCCGACACCGTGCACCACTAGTTATCAGCAACAGAGACTAGGAAAACTTGAAAAGGTTTCTTGAACAAAAGCTAAAACCACCATTATTCGCGACACCACCACCACTACTACTACAAAGCCAAAGTACGAACGCTTAAGCCAGTAATGTTTCTTTATTTTTTCTCTTAACCATACAAATCAAGTACACGCTATAAAAAGGCCAAGTTAGTTTGGCGGCGGTTCAGTCCAAACGCGAAGTTTTACAAAGCCATTGAGAATCGAATCGAACCGGGTGCAAAATAGAAAGAAATCAAACAAAACAATCAGTCAAGTCACTGCACAAGAAGTTCCGTTTGAGAAGAAACGAGAGAAAAATAGAAAAAAAATCACCAACAAAGAAAACTCAAGTGGCGACGGATACCAGTAGTGACTTTAGGATTTCAATGAAAACGAAAGTGCTAATTAACAAAACCGCACTTAATTAACCAATCAATAATCATAATTTACAAATTGTGAACAATGCCAGTGGTATGTTGAATCAAAGAAAAAAAAAAACAATGAAAACAATTTAAAAAAATACAAAAGTATTCATGAAACAAAACAAAAGAAATAATCCCATATGTCTTTACTTACAATCAATCATTGGATATGTTATTACCATCTCCTCGTAAATGTATCTCTTCTCCACAAAGTTCAATTGAAAAGGTCAAAGTTAACGCATTAAAGCCATCTTTATACAAACCAAATTGAAAATGTTCGCAAAGCTTTAAGCAAATTGCATTGAGTTAAATAAATTGTGATTTTTTTTTTATTTGTCGACATTTTTATACATTACATCATCTGTGGGAATATGATTTGACTTAGATACGGCTTGAGAGCCAGTATCAGTATCAGTTCCAGTTTCAGTTGCTGTTCTATGGACTTTTCTTGAAAGTGAATTTGCATTTACATTTACAGTTGCAGACACATTCACACGACTACCGCAACTCTATGTGCATGTCCACATGGACAACATGGTGTTTGTTTCTTCAGTTGTCCGACGGTTTAAGTTGTCTGTCTGATTGGCGTTGAAATAACGTTGGTGGTCGGTGGGTTTGTTAGCTACTGTGTCTCAAACCACTTGTGAATGTGTTTCCTCTCTAAGGGGAGCTGTTGCAGTTATTCATCCAATTTTGGTTAACAATGCACAAAAGTTGATTTTCCAGTCTAACGCTTTAACTAGAATACACTCAAAAATGTCCGATCGTTACAGATATGCACCCTGCAAAATAAATACATCCAAGGAAGCAAATATTCATCACATTTTGTGATAGGGAAGTGGTGAAAAATAGCGTAATCACCATGGAAATTAACGTAGGGTTGTCATAGCAGGGAAGTACTACCTACGATGTCTCTTCTCTGCACATTCGTGAGTGGTGTAGGTGTGATGAAAATTTAAATCTGTGGTTGCAATTTTTCATTACTCGGAAGATTTGCTTTTTATTCCAGAAAATGTTTTTTCAGATTATGTGGTCAGAAAAACGTTCCATTGATAAAAATAATTGCACTCAATGCAAATAATTGGAGTAAAATTGCTTTTGAAAAGGCGTTCTTAAGGATTGTCTTTATTTGTTAGCAAATCTGAACACAGATTCCGTAAAAAATCGGTAGATAGGCACAGAACTAAAAAGGAACATAATGTTTCGTACAATCGAAGCTTATACAACCTCTACCATTAACTTCACTCTGCAATAATATGGACGGATATTAACGACACAGATCTTTATGGGGATAAAAAATTTATATTTTTTATCTTCGAATATTTATAGCTTTTCTTTAAGCCGATTGTCAAAAATTTCATTATAGAAGCATATTGTGTCCACTAAGAAATAGATTTTGGAGTATTTCATATTAAGTATTTATATTTTCAAGTATTTCATTGCCGTAGTTTTGGAAGTAGTTTGAAAGTTCTTCGTTGGAAACAACAAATATGCATGGTTTGCACCCTTAGAAGTGATGAAAATTTGGATCTTTCTGAAGGGTTTCCACTTTTTTTTTTTTTTTTTTTTTGCTGGGTAGTAGTGGATATTTGATGCAAGTATGATACAGAAATTGTAATATTAACTATATCGGAGGATTGGAACAATGCAATCTTTATACAATTCATAAAACAATCTTTTTGGGTCCATAGCATTGTCTTGAAGTATTCAGTCTGATTTCTGGATGTACTCTAAACTAAAGAGCACTAACAGAAGCTAAGTTATAACTTTTTGAAGTCCTCCGTGGTATCCCAACGGGCGTGATAATGATGCCCGATGCATGCCAAATTATAATGAACTTTATACTGAACAATTGATATGAAGATTACAGCAGAAAAATAAAATTTCGGTAAAGCGATTAATTTCTATAGGAAGTACCGGAATGAATGTTAAAATGTGTTGCAAATTTCATTCTCAAGACGTAATTTAGCAAACGCATAATGTCGGTCAAATTTGACTAAATTCCGTACAACTACTTTTAGCTAAGAACATGCAGGTTAAAACGGTCATTCTTATGGAAGATGGAATTATTTGATGAAATTTTCTCAATTTTTACTGAGGTTTTGCAGTTAATCTAGTGGCAACTGCTGTTTACCTTTTATAAACTACAGGGGAAAGATTTGAATTCGGAAAGTCTGTCAATTTGTGTGGAAGATACCCCAAAATAGAGACAGGGACGTCCTTGCTATTACCGTTGTGAGAAAAGGCATGCGAGGTTCTAACCCTGCCAAAATGATGTATCTTCATTTGATACTCGAATATCAATGTTTGTTGAAAACTCATGTCATTGAGCAATAAATCTCGTTAAGTGTATCTTCGTTTAAGAAGCAAAAACCTCGTTGATACCGGCAAATAATCCGAATATGAGCATCTTAGCATACTGAATGTGGGAAGTTGCACAATTTGTGCAATGAGCAATGGATTAGGTTTTTTTTATTTTGGTTTTAAATTCGATGTTTTTTGGGATTTGTTGAGTATCGTATAAACAGAAAGTAATTGTAAAAGAGATCCGTTGTTTTTGAATGGCATTAAAGGCTTTATTTAGCATGCTTAGAATGATCCGATTTACATCAAATATGCATCATTTCGTTGCATAACTTTTTTCCAGTTTGTTTGTAATTTCATTGCGCACTTCTAATAAACATCCCCGTACCTTTTGCCACAAAACTTGGGTGGTAAATTTTCTCAAGGCAATCTTGAGGCAAATTAGTAGTAAAATTTTTCCCCGTAAACAGGAAGATGTGTTAATCACTTAGTGCTAGGTTCGAACTATAAGATAGTTGCATAAGACCCTCACACCCAATTATCGGAACTTCAGGCGAGTCACTGTCGCTGTGCCTGGCTTTACCCTGGTGGGATCTAAATTCTCTCCTACCAGTAACATCTGGCCGCTTTTGGGCGATTGCTTCCTTCTGACGGTCCAATTGTTGAGAAGACAGGTCCGAACTAAGAGTTTTCCTGTAAGGGATCACCTCATAGCACATGATTCTCTACCAATCTGATAGTAAAACCTTCCAAACCGTCTGTGATGGATTGATCACCTATTGTGCAGCTCTGTGCGATTCGGCAGTGACCATTTCCACGTGACCTACTTTTCATCACCAGTTAGTATCCGCTTCAGATATAGTCCGATTTTGTTGGAAATTGTGTTTACATATAGGATGCTTAGAACTTAATATTATATGTTATGCATGGTACGTAGAACACAATTTCAAGTACTTTTGCCGTTTTGATAGCGTTTGAGAAACATTATCCTTTGTCCACCGAGTTCATTATCTAAGACTTCCACTCAACATAAGCTAGCTAGCACAACCGGTATAAGTTATGAATCATACGATACTGAAACCACCCATAGCCGATAATGGGTACATATATTTTAAGGACTATGAAAGACAGCCGAAAGATATTCATCCACGTGAGCCATTAACCGGATTCTGTACTGCACAACAATAAAGGTAGTACAATTAACGTGACTAAATAGCTTGCTTAGTTTATAATAGCAACAGTTTGCAAACAACAGCCTTCTCCTATTTTCCAGGCCGACAATATTTATGTTACATATTGCACGTATAATCGATAACCACTCCAAAGTTATAGCTGTCAAAATGCATGGAGCTTTCCAAATAGTATTGTTGGTTTTACTACTTTTGTGCAGAACAAATAGTGCCTATTGGATGTTATACATTGCAGATTTAGATCAAATACCAAAATATTTATCACCGCGAACTTTTCCATAAAATCAATAGTTGCTGAAACACGGTGTTTAAACACGGTGTATATCAAAAATTTGGTTAAGCATGTGGCGATATCACCCATTTCTAATACGGTTCATTTTTGGGACAATCAAGTATTTGCACCGAAGTGGGCTTACAATTGCGACCTGTACTTTTATTTATACTTTTAGAAGAATTTGTGATCAAACAGGCGTTCCCATATCGAATCACTTATATTTTTGCCTGTAACACCCAGCAGCACTTAACCAACATACCTGTTTTTGTACTTTGCGCCATGAAAAATGTCAGTTAGGTGAATTTACATACTCGTATACCTTCACCCAAAGTCCGTTTGCGTTAATGCAAAAGTGCTTTGGATGCCGGAAGCAGAGTAGTAAATTGCTAGGTCTGAATAAACGCAGAGTAAAAGAAGACAAATTGTAACTTATGGAAGGAAGTACCGTAATTGCATGCAAAATATGAACCTGAGAATATAAGATCTATGTTAGGTAATTTGTATGGAATATATCAAAAAGGGGGTGGTTATCCGTCGATTTTGTTTGTGCTAAATTCGAAATCCGTCCAACCGTTCTTTTTTTCCTTTTTGCTTAAAACCGTATGTAGTTTTTCGAAAATCTTTTTCTTTTCAGTTATTGAGAAAGTACTTGAATGTTTAGAAGTAGCTTTGTGTTGAAAAAATAAAATTTCTAAATTCATGAAATTAATCGGAACTTCTTTCGAATCCATTCAGTGCAATAGATTTGATGATCATAGAAAAATAGTTGTTCAGATGATCATAAATATAGACTTTGACCGTTCCCGGCAATATAGAGGTTAACCGTTGCCGGCAACCGTGACTACATAATCTGATATTGTCAGTATTTGGGGAATTAATTCACATTGCGTATGCATGCATTAGTTTAAATAACTTATTTTCAAGACCGTTTCCTGAAAATTTTAAATAGCAGATTTTAGATTTGCATGAGTGACATTCTTACGTATGCTTATATTTAAGTGATTTCACGAAAACTTAAACAGCTTGAAAACTATTTTCATATTGAAAATATTTTCATGTATAAACTAGGATCGACCGCTAAATCATCACTGAATTCATAAGAACATGCTACATATATCAAAAGAGAGTCAACAATATTTATTCAACAATCGTCCCTTGAATTTTAAAATGTCGATCTGATTCTGATTCTGTCATAGTCTAAATAAATTCCAGTAAAAAACTAGATTTTTAGCTCCAAATATTTGATTATTTCCAACTACTTGAAAATATAATTGAAAAACGAGTTTCCTAAAGAAACTTAATGACGAGAGTCCAACAAATCGAAACTTATAACATTTGACTATCCATATTAGCTTTTGCCAAAATTCTTTTAAACGAATACATAACCATCGTCTTCAAAATAAAGAATTTTCAAAATATTGATATGATTCTGAGAATCGCTTTTCAAGAATTATGTCGGATTGGGTAATACTTATATTGTACTTTTCAATGATCTGCATTCGTTTGCATCTATATTAGTAGATTCTAAACCACACTGCAAATCGATTCTATTCTAAATACGATCTTGTGTCCATTGGGAAATATATACGAGTACACCTCAGTCTGGTGTTATGAAAATTTTCTGCAATATCCTGGTACCTCTATAAAAAACTTGTATATTTCTTTCTTATGTAATTGGAGCACATAAATATTTCAGTATAGATAATTTTTTTTTTGGTTAAATGTTGCCAATATGCTTGAAACATGACATTTATTTAGTTTTCATAACAATATCTCGTTTGTTCTGATAAAAAATATATATTTTTTCTTTTAATTTTGTTTTACAAAGGGAACTCGTCTTTTAAAAAATGTATAAAAATATTATATCATATTATAAATATCATAATTTTTCGATTGACTCTAAAACCGGTTTTCTGAAAAAGCCGTGCATTTTTACAAGGAGAAAATTTGTGTGGAAGATATTAGAAGGACGAAGGCAAAGTCGTTCATTTTCTTTCTCAGAACTAAGCATGTTCGGCTCATGATTTGTGCCAAAGTTGAGTGAATTCATTACAATTTTTTGAAAAATGTGAAAAATGGGGAGAGAAGAACTAAGTTCACGATATGGAGGGTACCAGAGAGCCTGTTAATCGGTCAAAATTGAATTAATTTTAAATATAATAAAGGAAAATATTTATTACAACTTTTTTGTAACGAACTATGCATTCTCGATTAGTAAAATGGAGTTGCTTTAAGGCAATTTAAATCTGTCATAAAACGAGGTTTAAGTGAAATTTAGGCGAATTTGCAAACATGCCCCATTCCCTCTCTGCTTTTGGCAAAGATTCATTTTTAACTACCTCATTGCGGACTCCATTGTTGACTTGTAATTTTAATTATAGTTATTGTAATTTTTTTTAACTGCATTTACTTCACTTAAATGTCTTTAAAATTTTTCCTAATGATCGAAGGTGTTTAGAACTGTCATCCGCGTGATTCCAATAATACTTTTACTAATGCGATCACTTTAGACAACAAACAAAAGGTTGTGGTAAAATGTCGTATAAAGTGGGGTCACATCAACTTAATTTCAGTGAGGGGGTGACGTCGTATTCATAAGTTAATACGTGCGCAATCTTTTGCAGCAGCTTTATCGTACTGCAGTGGAAATAATTTTAAAAAATGTCGCCAAATAATTAAAAAAACTGACAACCAATTCGAAAATGGTAGTTTCAAAATTTTCATCGCCAAAAATTCTTTAAAGTTGCCACGTTTAGCGACTTACAAATAAGTGTTCAATCGACTTAAAAAGTCATGAAACAGATTTGGTAAAAAGGTAAATACTTAGAGACACGGATGCTTCCTTCCAGGTGGTACACCTTTGGGTGTAAAATAAAAATAAAAGCACACTGAATTCGGACCAAGAGAGTAGACCACAAATATTAGAGTGCTTTAAAGAGAATATGAACAGTATGAATAGAAAAATCTTATAACTCATATTAAGTGACTGGAATTCTTACTGTTTTCGCGAAAAGTTTTGATTTTATCCAACACACAGTAACGACCTTAGTGGCAGTGTTGCCAATATCAACGATTTAGAAAGAAGTGATGTGGATACAAGCTGCCTATTAGGGGAAATAGTTTTGTTGTTAACAATTTTGTTATTTTTGTATTGTTATTTAAATGTAATTACGGCGATGATGTTAAACGAAAACATTATAGACACAATTTGTATTTTCAGGGGTTATTCAAAAAAAAAAACAAGGTCCTACTTGTTAATAGTGAAGACGATTTAATCGCTACCCGGTTATTCTTATCTATTCGATATATAATTGAGATATGTACAATTTATTGATTTATCATTTATGTATATTACATTTGATTTAATGTATTATATTTAATGTAATATATAATGTAATATAATGTGTATAGTGTATATAATGTATATAAATTCAAATCGAATTCATATTACAGAATTAACATTTATGCATCGTCTTTCTTTGAGTGTAGACTTATGGATAATATATATATATGAATTTTAATTGAGCCTTTAGTGATTATGTGTAATATTGAAAAACTGGTATTGAATAGACTAATATGCAATGCCCATAACAGACTGTAAATCAACAATGATTGCCTTTAATAACTACGAGTACCAACATATTTTTATAGAACACATTTACGAAAGTGCATTAAAAATAGAATGGAAATTGAAAAATGTTAATATATTTTGAGAGCTAAGTCAATTCAAATACCAAAGGCCTTTTAAAAATGTAACAAAAATAATAAAATCTAAGTTGAGAGATGTTTGATGTTAATGCTATTGTTTTTTATTGGAACATTATATGTATTTGTATCACATATTTGGGCCAATATTCGCAAACAAAAAACCAAAGTTCTTTACATGCTATAAATTTTCCCATCTGTTCGATAGCTTAGCCTGCAATCGGGCATTCAATGGGCCAACAAAACAACAGTCCATCCAACTGAGCATCCAGCCAAGGCTACAACATAGATTCGAATATCGTTGTTCATCGTTGTGTCCCCTGCTTACTCATGACAGATTTATCGACTACAAGTGCTTCGACAACAGAAAAATCTCACAATAAAAAAAAATACGCCATCGATTGAAGTGAAAGGTTTTCGTATCGATGAGAATTTTGCTATTTTTCCAGCCTTCAGTTCGATGGCTGATGCTGCAAAAAAAGTTGGAATTTTTCCCATATACTCACGTATGTATCCCGTGTACATATTGGTCGGTGTTGATATGAAAATATTGGTGGATTAACCGGCATTGTACAGAAGCACATTGAGCTTCCAATGAAAGATTCGATAGATGTTGCTGCGCTCCGCCGACTACTAACCACATGATGCACATCGTGTATATGATGATGTCGCAGTGAGTTATCTTTGCTAATGTAAATTAATGAAAAACAAAAAAGTTAGATAATTGATCAATTGAAAAATTGGTTATTAAAATATTCGTGATCATTTGTTATTAAGAATTTTTGTATAGTTGGTTATAATGTAATGCGCAATTGAGCTTTTGTGTTAAGAGATGATTGTTTAGAGTACAATCCTTGTATTTTTCCTATTTTAATTTCTCGTTGTTGTACGTGGGAGTGGTGCTAGTTGACCTCATCTCAAACCGTCTCAAAGATCTCGAAGTATCGACGTTTGGCAGGTGCACAATTGGATACGCACAATGTTACACCTGCTCAATATTGATCATAAAATTACCTTCATTATCGGATCCGAAACACTGATATGTTACGCAAATGTACCATATTGATGCACAAATACACCAATTGAAAAAATTCTGATGAAATTATAGCCTGCGGAAGCTATAAAACTAAGCTACGCGGTTAATTGGTTGAAAAGTAATCGATATTGTCCATCAATTTTTGTTGAAATCAGCCCGTAATTGCAACCTACACTTCGCTGACTACTATACACGGATAGACGGACATGGTTTTATCGACTCAAAAAGTGATTCTAATGCAAAATAAACTGTGATATTTACGGATGTTGCAACCATCAACACAGATGCAATATACCCTGATCCGCAGTATGGTGTTAGGAATAATCATGGTGACAGATATGATATATAAACTAAATATTTCACGACTTCCAAAAACCAAATTATAAATATGTGTATTTGTCGGAATAGTTATAGAAAATTGAACGAAAGCTTTAACTGATGCAAAGAAGACATCATCTGAGGGCGGCATGATTTCGGATCTGGATTAGTAGTGGGGCTTCCGCACAAGATTTAACCTCGTAAATGACTACGTTGTTACAGTTAATATTGAAACAACTTATTATTAGATAACGATAATTTTCTGAGTGAGTAAAACAGGCAGTGGGGCTAGTTCCTAATGCAATGGTAGACAAGGAAAGTGTTTTTGGCTCAATAATCAGAAATTTCACATTCATTCATATTCATACTGTTATATTCTACCATTCTATATCAGTTAGTATCAGATTTAGATATTCTAATGGCGACTTTGCTATTTTATAAAAAAAGATGAAAAATAAATGAGATGGAGTGATGGTATAAAGAAGGTATGAACACAACGTTACGGTAACATTGCCATAGAGTACCAGAATACCTGAATTCAAACCTTGTAGCCAATGGGTACTCGCGCTTTGAACGAACGGTTTATAGACAACTTGGGAGAAATGATGTTAAGGAATTTGAGTATATGGAAAAAAAGAAGCTGAGGTTTGTGGTCCAAAATATGGTGAAATGTACCTCCTGCAAAAACAAATGCTAAGTAGTATATTTACAACAAATTTAAAGGCAGGGGGTATCACCCTGTTATAATCTGATTTCGTTATTTCGAAATTAAACATGCAGAACCAAATTAATGAAGCATAGTAAATTGTTACCACTAATTCCAGAATTAGAATGCGGCTCTTGTGCAGCATATTTTTTCTTCTGGCTTTACAAAGTTCAGGATGGGCACGTTCGAAATTTTGTTAAAATTCCATTTATTCGAAACATTAAATTTACACAAATAAATGCTTTGCAATATACAATCTATTTAAGGAAATACATATATTCATAGATATATACATGATCGGCATAAAAATCTATATCGACTTAAGCTTATCTGTCCATTCGGCGGATAGATATCGTACCGCATGAGTTACAAGGGCTGCCCTAAAACTAGACGACATTTTGGTGAAAAGTGGCAACCTTATAAAACATATGTTTTAAGTTTCAAGTCGCAAGTCGTATTTTTTTTTTTTTTTTTTTTTTGAACCATCAAAAGTAAATGATGTCAATGAACTTGTAAACGTGGGAAAAATTGATCGCCGTCATATAATTCAATATATTCATTTGAAAGTAAGTTTAAGTTTATTAAGTTTAAGTAATATCAAAGCCAAACTAGATTCTATTCTGGGGAGTATGCGTTTAAACGAGGCCGTACGAGCTGCTAAGGTAAACACCGTAGTGGCCGACCAATTGAGGTTTCCACGCCAAACACGGTTAAGAAAATCCTCCAAACTGTTTTGAATGATCTTCGGTTGAAAGCTGAAAGAGTGTAAGCTAGCTGAAATGATAGGCTTTTCAAAAAAATGCTATACATCGTATACTGACCGAAGATTTGAAGATGAGAAAGGTGAGTACAAATTGGGTGGCGCGCTTGCTTTCAATAGAGCAGAAACTATGCAATAAAGATGTTGCAATAGAGTGTTTGGCGATGCGATAGGGTTCTACCACTTTCCACCTGAGATAAAGAAACAGTCAAATCAGTGGACTGTAATGGGAGCATCGGGTCCAAAGAAGGCGAAGAAGGTTCCATCTGCAGGCAAGTTTATGACATCAGTTTTTTGGATTATTTCAAAGGAGAATTGATTTTCAGTGAATATTATGCTAATTTATTGCAGCGTTTAGGTGATGAAATTATGGAAAATAGTCTCCATTTAGTCTCCAGTTCACATATCCACTATTGCGATGGTTGAAATTAATGAATTAAAGTTCGAATTGATTCATCACTCACCTAATTCGCCAGATTTAGTAGATGGTTATTTTAAGGAGTTTGACAGTTCTTACGATACACAGGGTATCGCTGGAAAAAGTGTATCGAGCTAAAAGGAGATTGTGGTGAAAAATAAGTGACATTTTCCCAACTTTTTTGAGTCTTCCTTTTTACGTCGACTAGTTTTGGGGCCTTCGTAGTTGGTTATATATTATATACATCGTTTGACAATATATTACGTTTATACCATTACAGGCACATAAAAAACACTAACGGCGTTAAATTGCGCGATCTTAGTGCCTAATTGACGTCGCCAAAATGTGAACTTACGCTTTCTGAAAATTTCTCATGCAATAAAACCAAAATCGGTCGTTTTGAGTCACGTTTGAATCACCACTTTTGTAGTAAATTTTACCTATTTTTACGTGTTATTCGGGTGTTAAGCATCCATATTCGTAAATAGCAAACGTTTCACTAAATAAACAACACTTTGGATGACATGCATTTAACAGCTGACAGTCTTGCCAGACCGGCGGTTTTGAAACCACAAAACGCATAACCCTGTATAAGTGCAGACATGTTGGGTTAAGTGGCGCTAGAAAGATAAGATTTCGTACTCAAAGATTATCAAGCTGTAGAAGGCCAATTGTCAAAAATGTCGATAAAATAATGGATTTTGTCAAGTTCGGGTAAGCACAAAATCAATTAAATATCGATCACGAAATATCGACACAAGCCAATTCCAACTCTTAATTCGGATCTGTATTGTCAAGAAGCGGACCGTCTATTGGAAGCAGTCGCCTTGAAGCGGTAAGCTTTGGTCAATAGGAGAGGAATCGCGTTGCATCAGGACAACGAAGCTCCGGGAACTTGGTCCTTATAGTCCGGAATTGACACCAATCGATTATCACCCATTCCTGTCTATTATTGAATGACGAAGCTTGTGAAAAATTCGCTGAAAAAAAAACTAGCGAAAATTGATTGTTCCAATTTTTTGCCAATAGGGGCGAGGATTTTCATGAGAGAGCCATATTGGGATTACCATCAAAATGGGAACAAGTTGTCACACAAAACGATGCTTATTTGACTTATATTTTATCATTTTAATTATGCTAAAAAAATCTTCAATTTCATGTAAAAATAATGGATTTATTTTTACTATTCCATACATTGTTGATGTATTGGAAACTACACCCTTTTTTTTACCTCCAATAAATAATATTCTGAAAATATGATTGCCCGATCGAAATTTTCTTTTACATTAAAGTCAAAATTCATTTCTCTAGCTCTGGTCGTTAATATACAATATTAAGCAATATGATTTATAAGCCTTTTTTTACTAAATTCTCTAAAAAGCCCTTCCCTTCTTATACGAGTATGTAGTTAGATTAGTATTTAACAATAACTGTATAAATTATTCTGTCGAAACTGTTCAAAACAATCATAAATGCAAACCAGCGTACATTTAGTTTTCGAACAGCGTCAGTATCGTGAGCAAATAACTATGCCAAAATAATTCCATATCACATAAGCAACAAACAGACTAAATTCCACCAAAAGCTGTCGAAGGACTCGATAGCCCATAAAGAATATGCGAACAGCATTTAAATTGTATCTACTCGATTATATTTAGATTTTGGTATCGACACCGATGTGCATCATTGGATTCTTAAAGCTTAAATTTGAAAAACTCGAAGGAATTTTACAAGAGCAATAAAGTTAGTCATGGAATTTATCATGGTTGAAATGTGTATCGATTGTTTCATACGAGTATGTTTTATTTGCCACAAATTGGTTGTGTTAGCAGTATACGATATACCACATCACGAGAAAAACTTAATACCGAATATAACTAAATCGAAATTATGAATACCATAAACAAATTTTTGCAAGAAATAATTATATGTGATGTGTGAGAATTTGTTTGGATATCGCGTATCTTCCGAACCGTAGTGCAGAAATCATAGCTTCACACAATTCTTTTATATTTTGCGAACATCTCGTAAGATATAGTTTTCTAAGGAATCCTTAGCGATACAACTCGTAATTATTACACGAAACTGAGTTGCTCAGACTTTCTGAACTTGATGGCGCCGTGTCATCTTAGTGGTCAATTTGCTAGTGATATTGACTATCTATTGTAAGTCGTTACACGTGTAAATCAGAAATCTAAAAGCTATAAACAACATGGTTTCTAGAATGATATGGAATTGTATGTGGGCCACAATCTCGTTGCACTTAACTGATAATAGAGAATGTTTAGGAAATATTTCGCCTTTTAAAATATCTAGAATACCTTGAAAATGGGAATGTGGAAACCAAAATACAATAAAAATAAGTTATGCAATTATTCGTTGTTGAAAACTGACTGCAAATGAGATAATTAACGCCCTTTCACTTTTTCTTGGCCAATGACTCTGCATAGGAACGGCTAAGTAAACAGATAATGGCAACAAACACCACCAACTACTACTATTAGTTGTACTGACGTGATCAATGACATTCAGGAAGAAAACTTTTTTCTTCATTGCAATGAATATTTGATTACATGAAATGAAAACAACTTCACACTCGTGGTTAATAGCAGTTTATTATGAGGTTAGAGCTGAAAGTTTTGTGCATACGTAGCTGATGGTGTTGAATTAATCTGAAATCAGATAGTCTTCGTTAATAAGGCGATTTTGCTACAAGAAAACATTTAGAGTTTGTCTTTTTGAATACTAGTATGAACTTATTTTTGGCTGTGGATTTTCCATTCCGTGATCTTAAGTGCACTCACTATATAAAATAAGTTAGATTTTGTTACGATTCAAATATAACGTGGTTAGTACACGTGAATATCATTCCCATGATTGCAGATTCAGTCTCCGATGCAGTCATTTATCATTATTTCTTTTTTTTTTTTCTTCTCAAAGTGGATGCTTTCGCAATAGGATGCTTTTGTTATTTTTAAGAAACCAACCAAAATTATATTAAGTTGGCATAGGTTTTGAAAATATACCCCTTAATTCCAAATTTTTTTAAAACAGTGAGCCATAAATTTAACCTAAACCGTTCCGAAGTTCATAGAATTTATAAAATCGTCAAATTTAATAAGCTAATTTAAAATGAACCACATTGGTGCCCGTTTTGATACAGTTCCCATATAAGATCAATCGAACCGTGGAATTTAGAACGTATTTAACAGTATTTGAAACCGTTTGGTCTTTAATATTTTGACTAACTAGAGTCATTCTACAAATAAAATAAAAAAAGAAAAAAAAATTAAAGCGAAAGCTTCAACAGAGGAAAACAAACAAAAATACTAAACTATTCTTTAGTTTTTTTGTCATATTTCCAGTATCACCTTATAGGAGATTACATAAAAATATTTTTTTTTATAATCTCTCGCTTGATTTGATATGAAAAAAGTGTAACCAATTGAAGGAGACCAGTAAGACCACAGATTTCTTAAAAGGAAATTCATTTTAAATGAAACAAAGTTTTGTCGTCTAGCTAAGCCTGCTGGCTGGCTGTTGGGACAATAATTCAAATTTTGAAATTTTGAGGTGTTAATATTTTCTCCAGTCATCGGACTGAACGGATTGACGAGCAAAATCGTCATGCCTATTCATAAAAAAAGATAGATAAATCACCTTTGTATGATTAACTTAGAATTGATACACTATAGCTACGTAATTGGGACAATTAAATGGCATTACAAGTAATCTCAAAACCATAAACTACAGTCTTTGTGATAACTTTTGAAATGTCTGCTCTAATCAGTCAGTGCTTTTCACACTGTGAAAAATCACATCGCTAACTTAGGATGAAAAAAAAAAACAAATATTTGGAAAATTGAAATATCGCTTTAAACAACTTATAATAGGGTGGGCAGAGCCCCTCTTCTTGGGTAGCCCCAAACACAAGATGTTCATATTACCATAATTTTTCAAGTGTCTACACGAAGCCACTAAATTATTGAGCATAATACTATTTTCCTACAAACTTGCTTACAACTGTGACTAAACGAGCTCGCAAGCACTTCTGCCACCTTACATATGACAGGATTTAAAAAAAAATCGCATTTTCATTCACATTTTGACATTGAGATTCCCGATTAGTACACAATTTTAAATTTCCCTCATCCAAACAACTATTCCTATCCTATTGTAAGACATTTTTAATAACTTTTTAAATGCTTTCCCCAGCCTTAAAGTAAATAAAATCCATTGTTCGCCCATAGGATTCACCGCTCCATTACTTTAGCATTAGATCAGTTTGGAATAACCTGAAGTAATTTCCCCTACAAGAGAAGCTAGAATAATTTTATCATGCATGTTCTGGCTTTGGACACGCTAATTTCACTTTATATTCATTTATCGCGACTAAAACTGACCGATAACAGTCTAGCAATTTCTGGCTTACTCAGAGTAACCCATTTTTCGGTTTCAAAAGTAAAGTTAAATAAAACAGACATAAAGCTTTCATTTCGATGAAACTTTTGCTTCATTATATACTTTGACCTTGCAATTGTGTCATTTAAATGACCGCTTCTGAATTGGTTGTAGCAGTTTTCGATCACTTTTTCTCACATTTCGGGCGGTACATTTGGGGATTATCTGTGTAAACACGGTGATTGACGTAGCAAGCGTCAAATCGCATGATCTTGCTGGCCAATTGACGTTGCCAAAACGTGAAATTCCGCTTTCTGGAAATTCAAATGCATTTGAATCACTACTATTTTTACGCTCTCTTCGGTTGTTAAACGATCCACATTTGTAAATACCAAACCTTTCACTAACTAAATAGCTCTTCTGGTGACAGTTATTTAAGAGCTGACAGCATTGCCAGACTGGCGGTTTTAAAATCATCTTTTTGCGTTAATGCAAAATTGTGAAGTTCCAGAATCAGCTTGTTAAATCCCAAAATTATATCACCGAATGCTGTGAATTAACGCGCAGTATTTGAAAGGGCATCTTATTTTTGGCTTTGTAACCAATGTACTTTACATTAAGGGCGAAACGGGATATTTTGCGTTTCGCCCTTAAGTTTTGAACTGTTAAAAGGGATAAAGTGAGAAAAAACTGAAAGTTGTGTTAACTAATCCCCTTCAAATAAGATTATATAATTTTCGTTTAGTCGATAAACATCACTTGAATGAGAATTATATTTTGGGTGCTAATTTCCAAATTTATGCAGAGCTACAGAAAAGTGTTTACAAAAGTGTTCAGTACTTAATTTGAAGTCCACATACAAAATGTTAATGTTAAATGTTAATAATTCATATTTTTCTCAAACAACTATTATAAGCGATTTTCTGACTTATTTGAAATTTGGAAAGCGATATATGAATTGAATATTAAAATATTTTCGAATATGCATGAGAAACAAACTTCTGATGTATTTCTGAATTAAGCAACATCATTAAAGCGTTGAATACAATTTAGCTGAAAGTATTAATTTTCAATATTTTAAAAGCAAAAACGACCCATAGTTTTTAGTATTAAATACCCAAACCTAACCGCTAACCATTGTTTGCTTACATGTTATATATATTAAAATACAATTTGCAAGGGACTCTTTAGGCAACTTTTACAATAAACCCTCGTAGGTGCATAAAAGTTGTGTTTTATAGTGTTTGAAACGTTATGTAATTTAAAACATCAAAGTTCCCATGGCCGTCCATGTAATAAAAGTATTTGAAATACAATATTATGTTAATATGAAACAGCATAGATAATAAACACAAAAAATGCATATACATATTCATATGGATGTAGAAAACCTAATTTTATAACAATAGAAAACTTTTTTAATAATCTGTTAAACTTTTCACGGCAACACCCAACGGCAAATGCCCATCAAACAATGTAGTCATCGACAGTCAGTCAATATTCATTTCGCTCGCCTTTGATATAGAAAGTTATATGTGAAACCACAGCCGCGGAGTACCTCGTCTTCAGACGTAACACAGGGGACAAACGGAGTCAATGTCTTTGCAAATGTATGCCTACAACGGGTAATATAGGTTGTATTGCCACGCAAGAGGTGGTTGGATGAGATCAAATGTCAGATATATGACGAACGGCTGCATATGGGCACCTAAGACTATATGGACATCATAGTAACCGTAAGCAAGAAAATAGGAAGTAAATTTGCTTTCATTACCGGGAATAAAATATGAATTCAGTTGCAATCCAACCCACGCATTTTAGGGTGAACTGAGCGAGTGACCATTTAAATATAAAGTTACTGACCATAGCAATTTGCATCACATATGAATGCAGCTGAATACGATTTCCAAAGTGACGTTGATGTAAGTATAAGACAACAACCAGGCTTGAACAGAGATCTTGACTATTATTATACATACATATATAATTTTATAATTATATGTAATTAATATTACAACTGGATCACTTAATTTAGTTTGTCAACGCAACGTTTTTATAGTTTCAGCCGAAGGAATAAAGCTGCAAAAAATGGCAAAAATGTAACACTCAGGAGGAAGCTTTTAAAGTATCAACTATATTTTGACCTTTTTAGTCGATTGAGCGATGTCCATCTGTCTGGCTGTTAGCTGAAACTTCCTAAAACTTGACGAAGCCTAAAATTTTGCAGATCGAAGTTGTAAATGGGCTATATCGGTCGACCTACTCTTGGGGTCTTCCATAGAAATTGGTAGATTTTGCGAAATTCAATTTTCCTCCAGTAACTCCTTATTCGTGCTTAATTCGTAATGCTTGGCATTGGTACCTTCAATGCAAATGATCGATTTAACCCAAATAATGTAAAACCTCTTCTAGGCTTACTCTATATGTGTCTAAGTGCACAGAATAGAATGCATTGCCAAGCCGCTGAAGACAAGTGATTTAATTCAAACCCATGCATTGTAACTAGTGATGGGACATAGGCTAACGATTTGGCATTCAAACTTCGAAATGGTGTCCTCCAATTAAAAACGAAAGAAACCTCGTCAAAGTCGACTAAAACTAAACTGAACTATTTTGTTTGATTATCGTGGTAATGTGCATTCGCAATTATAATCAGGAGATCAAACAGTAAACAAAGAACATCATCTTGGCGTTCTGCAGCGTTCGATATAGCATATTCGTCGTTAAACGCCAGATTAGTGGAAAGAAATCTCGTGCATTTTGCACCACGTATTCTTCGGTTGTCTTTTACCTCTTTCCAAGACTCAAATTACAACTACAACCGTTTAGAAAATTATTCGATTTGATTTTGTCATTCGTTCACATATGCGTATTATTTCGGAATATTTAAATGAATAATAAGTGCAACCGACAACCGACCCTTAGAACCTCAAGATTTAATATTCGGAAGATTAACGTTGTCCAAAATAAATTAATAGGGATCGTTTCAATCAATCTTAACTGTTGATCCTGTAATAGCCATATGCGAAAATTCATGATAACTCATGTCCTAAACAGTATTAATGCATTTATAACATTTCTTTATCAATAATTGTTGGAAAACTACTTCGATTTGGAGAAAATCATACCAAAATAAACATCCTGATATCCTCAGCAACAAACTTCTGACTACGATATTTGTGGAGTTTATTTGTTAATTTTACGAGATAAGAAAGTTATCCAATATTTTTCTACTTAAGGCGGACTTTTCTTTCTAACCATTGTTCTTTTGGCCCTCGTGGTTTTCAAAATGTAATCTAATATGATTTGACAAAATTTATGGAAGATATTGCAAAAAAATTGCAAATTCATTTTGACAAAACAGGTCATATTAATGTAGCAATTCCAACAATTCTCCATCTTAGTATTGACAAAACAACTTATGGGTATATCTTGAGCTTTATCAAACTCAAATGAATTCGCAGAAAGTATATGAAAAAAAAATGTAATTCAATTTACAGTTAATTGATTTTGCTTTTTCTTTTCTTCTTCAAATATTGTTTTGGTAAAAGAATTGGTTTCACACATAAACAGTTATCAACATTAGGTATTAACATTCCTTTAAATATGTGTTTAAAACAGTTTGTCAAAACGTATACCTATGTAATGATAGGTCAGTGAACAAACAGGTTGGTTCAAAAGAAATCAGACAAATCATTTGACAACCTTAATAGAGAATATTGAAGAAAAAATCGTATATATATCGCATCAACTATTGGGAAAAGCGGCCGAAGTTTATCCAAAACTCGCCAAAATCAACAACTGCTGTAACCAATTGCTTAACATTATTTTCTGAACATTTAATTTAAATTTTTTAAATAAAAAAAAAAAACATAGCCTTAAGAAATTGGGTGACTATTTTTGCCCAACCCGGGAGGCAGACGTAATTACTTATTGACATATATTTTATATGTATGTTTCTCAAACTTACCTTTTCCTTGCATTCCATGAAGGGGTTGGGGATAGGAGAAGTGTAATCGACTGCTCGAATTATTCTATTGGAATTTTTTGTCAACACGTCAGGTTCAATCACGCAATTTCTTTTATATAATCTCATAAAAGACGATCCGTATGCGTACGAATTACCGATTCCCAATTATCTTTTACCCATTGCTTATAAGGTCCTATTGAGAATGACTTGCGCAAGATTCCCAATGAACAAAAATCCAACTATAAAAGGCATCGCTTTTAGGTGTATTGCTGTATGGGCAGAATCATATCTGTGGTCACAACCCGTAACAGCCTAACTCGAGTTAGGACACAATTGAGTTATTAGCACCATCGTATTCAGCGTATCTAAATTTATTTACTCTAAATTTTTCATGTTTGTATCTCTTCTAAGAAGGCAATTAATCCTAAAAAACCTAATACCTTAGGTTATTTTTCTAAATGACTGTTTTGGCATAACTGCCTAAGTCAATTTAGGATTACAACAAATATAAACATTATTTTTTCATCATTGCCTAAATCAACTTAAGTCGTTAATCCAAAAAAATAAAGAAAAAATTTTATTTTCCTAACTTGAGTTAAGCTCTTATTCCGAATTACAATTCCGTTTTTTGATAAACATGAATTGAGTTAAGGTCTTTCTCCAAACTTAAAGTTTTTTATTTAATCTGGGATAATAGCCTAACTCAACTTGAACTTTTTGACTTTCTTTCGTTCAACAATTCATAAGAGCCTAAGTGTCTTTTTCGATAATATCTTTTGACTGCGAGAATAAACAACTATTTTTTGTTAACAACTAAGTAAAGAAATTCGTTTCCTTGGAATCTGTAGCAAAGTTTTACAAAAAACACCTTCCCCTGATTTTCAGTGAAGATTCAAAACTTTAAACTCCTGTACTGAAAATATTGAAAACCAAACTTAGGCTGTTATGGGTTGTGACCACAGATATATGGTTCCATTATCATTAACTAAATGCATCAGCATCACATGCACCATGAGCTTTACAAGCTATATATGTATACAGACATCGATGTGGTTAAGTGTATTAAAATGCAGCGATTGCGTTGATTGGGTCATGTTGTGCAGATGGACTCAAACGCCCCAGCATAAAATGTTTCTGATAAAGAACCCGACTAGCGACGCAGACAACTTCGTTGGAAGGATCAAGCATATAAAACTTTGTGTGATGAATTAGAGAAGAAGAGCAAAAAACCGAAGTGCTTGGAATTATTTTCTATTTCCATTCTAGTCGCCATCTAATTACGTATTTACTTTATAAAACCGGTTTCAACGTTATTTTGTACAGTGACGTTGGGTTCGGAAAAGCTTCTGGAGCTTGTGATTTTCGAAATAAGAAAAGTATGTAATATTAACGAAGAGTGGCCTAAAAAAGCAGCTATGAATTTCCTAAACTGTGTATCGAAGAAATATGAAATGTAGAAATAGGGTTACAAAGGAATCAGAAGTTCCAAGAATTTTTTTGGCAGCCATCCTGTTATAAGACGGTGTCCCATAAGCCTCCAAAGTAGACTTCAAGTTCGGAAAAGTTTTTTAATTTTGTACTTCTCGCAACAGTTTACCAATTTATACGGTATTTATCTATTTGGGATGTACTAAATAAGAAAAACAAAAAAATATGTTGAATTCTGCAAGTGAGCTGCAATGTTTTCTGAAATATCTGAATATAAAAGACATATATAAAAATCCTCGTCTTGATTCTTAAATGTTTGCTTAATAGAAATTTAGTTTTTTATATTAATGTTCAAATATTCTTCAAATTAAATGTGTATACAACAATCTTTTCAATGATAACTAATATTTCGACCACTTCTGGATCCAAAGAAGTAATTCCGTTTACAGTGAATTTAACATGAGTTCGCCATATGATAGAAGCAATTGTTTATACTGACGTTTCAGTGATTTTAAGAAAAGCTCAAGATGTAATGAACAAATTTAAGTGTACGAAAAGTTTAAAATTATTAGTATTATTTCATCATCGTTGAGAGTTTTTTAAAATAACTTAAAGTCCGAATCAACAACGCATATTCATCAACACTTTCTTTAAGCAACGGTATACCACAAGGATCTCCTTTGTCAGTTATACTGTTCCTAATAGCGTATAATAAGCTTTGCAATATCATTCAAATGCATAAAGAAGTAAAATTATGTGGGTACGCAGATGACTTCTACATTATTATACCACAATCTAAAGCAAAAAGCCCCATAATTAATTTTGAACCCATCCTAAACAATATAAAAAACTGGTGCAAATACTCTGGAGCATCAATTTCTACCGAAAAATGCAATAATTTACATATATGTCGAAAAAGGAATTGTGAACCTCAATTTACAGCAAACACCACCAACATTCCCACCATCAAAACTATCAGAATCCTGGGAATTATATTTCAGAAAAACTACAAATGGAATAAACACATAGACAGTTTAGTACAATCTTTACAAAAACAGCTAGATATAATCAAATGTCTATCCAATAAAAAATTTGAATGCAGCACTCCATCACTACTGAGAATAATTAAATCCATCATAATTTCGAAAATTGACTACGGCCTACCCATCTACGGATATTGTTCAAAAACCAGCTTAAAAAGAATTTCGATTCTACTCAATTCAGCGATTAGAACTGCCCTCGGAGCTTTTAGAACAACACCAATAGCAAATTTATATTGCGAAACTCATATGGATACCATCGAATCCCGTCGTGAAATACTAACAACAAAAATTTACAAAAATCTACAGAACTGCATCGACACTCCATTATTCAATATAATTAAAAATATATCTAAACAGAAAACTGTAAAATCCGATTCAACAATAAACAAAACAATATTAAATTGCAGTAAACTAAACATACCATACAAACCAATAAATCATAAAAATATGCCCCCTTGGCATCTAAACCGAGATCTGATCAACCTATCTCTAAAAAAAAACTAAAAAAAGCAACGACACCACATTCAGTGTATCAACAACATTTTTTAGAACTAAATGAAAACATGCGAAGCCACACATTTTTATTCGCAGATGCTTCCCGAAATGAAGAAATAACAGCATACGCCATTGTAACAATAGACAAACTAATACAATCAATGATCCTACCAAAATACACCTCAATTTTTTCTGCCGAGACCATTGCGATCGGTGAAGCTATTAACTATTGTAAAACGAAAAAGGGACAATTTGCTATCTGCTCAGACTCTTTATCCGCAATAGAAGCCATATGCAATATCAATAACAATGACATAAATATAAAATCAATTCGAGACAATTTAATCATATCATCACCAAAAATAAAACTAATCTGGACTCCAGGACATGTTTCAATAATTGGAAACGAGTTAGCCGACCAAGAAGCCAAACGTGCAACTAAATCCCCACTGGTGATGGCGCAAAACTACAATACAAACGATATAAACCAGTTCATAAGAATCCATTTTAAGAAAAAATCCAAAGAAAAACTTTGGACCAAAACCTCACTCTGGTACAAACAAGCAACCCTAAACAACACCACTCATCTAAACCAAGAAGTACCAGGAAAAATCTCGCGAAGAGCTTTCACTAAATACATAAGGCTGAGACTATAGCACAGCCGATTAACTAATGAACACTACATAAACAGAAACTTACAAAATACTTGCAGTTTATGCAACACCAGTGCAACAATCAACACTGAACATATCCTATTAAACTGCACAGCATTAGACGAACATAGAAAGCAAGTTTTCAAATCTGTCAACCCCTTAATTTTTCTGAAGAACCTTACAGAAAACAATATTGGAAAAGTACTACAATTTCTTAAATTAGGCAACATATTTAACGACATATAAAGAAAAAGAAAAAAAAAATAAAATAAAATTAATATTAATAACTTCCTCTTTAAGTTTACTACACACAACTTTTTACAAACATTATATTGTAACAGTTATGTAATAGTAATACGCACATATTGTAATAAGAAAAATTAGCCTAAGGCCTTTGATGCTCTGGCTACCTCCGCTAATTAACAATTTTATTGTTAGTTAGCAATACAAATAAATAAATAAAAATAACTTATATGCTATTGAAAAATAAAGAATTGTTTAATAATCTAATTTCTTTTTGGAAGCAAAAAAAAGTAATTCCCTCACACATAATTAATTTTTTTTGTTAGGCACCAATACATTGTAGGAGCTTTTTCCCTTCTAATATTTGTTCTGACACAAATTCTCACGGCTTTTTTTCGTAGCTGTGCTAAAATGTCTCTCATAGTAGACGACGCGAAAGTCGTTCGTCAGTTGCAATTCGAACACCGCACGCAACACTTTCCACATTCGCTTTATGGAAATTTGATGTAACAGGTGATATCTCCACATTTTACTAATAAATATTCGAAAGGTAAAGTTTTAGCTTTTAAGAAACACTCTGAACTTTTAAGTATGCTGCAGGCCAATTTTTCCCTCCAAAACATTAACGCCAAACACTGTATCTGCAATTAACTTAAAGTGCGCAAATATTTCCAATAAACGCGTATGTAGTTGCAATCATTGTTAAATTTTTTTTAATAAATTGGAAAATTGTGTTTATTTTGTTTTCATGCACACACGAATACGTGATAGTAATCATAGTTGTTTTGAATTCGATAAATATTGTATGATGATGATGATTTCGACTATTGGATGGAAGCCAACAATAATGTGCTTAAACAAAATGAATCCGTGCTAAGGGAAGCATGAAACAATATGTTGGGTCGAAGTCTGCAATTAGGGGTAAAATTTTTATTACAACACATTTATTTTAATTTTTCGTCTTTGGCAAATATTAAAGTACACAAGGAAAACCAACAGACGTTGATATTTTGTTCTCATATAATTTTTCGCTTGTTTTTACAAATGTCTGCCAAAAAGAATGTTCAGTTTAAAATCTATTCCTTTTCCATAAGCCATAACTTGTGGTAATTATCGCGCCCTTCCTTCACACCGATCGCATTATATTATAAAGTATTGCTGTAACTGTAAGCTTACGACAGCTTTTTTAAGGTTCTAATGTGGAGGAGCTTGACAGTAAATAGGATTTTATTATTATAGACAAAATAACTCTCAATATGTGTTTCTTCCCATATAAATGGTCTATATAATTTTGGATTTGAACTTTAGCCCAAAAAGGTGAATGCTCTAAATTTTAGCCGATATTCTTTTGCGAATCTTTGATAGCCGTAAATTTGTACTCTAGCCAACTAATGTACTATTTCGTTAACCTTTGCCAAAACGTCCTATTGAGAAAGTTCAGGGCGTGAAAGATCTCGATCCAGGCCTACATGTAGAGTAGACAGAAGTGACGAGACCATTGTTGCCTCCTGTAAAAATTACACATGAAAAGAGGGGGGGTCAAAGCCAAAAACCGCACATTGCATTACGAAAGTTCGATGTTCGACACTCCACAGCGGCACCCAACAAAGTGGAGACGAATTTCGCCTCAGCATCTTTTAAGACAATACGGCCATGATCGCTGATCTACTCTGGATTTACCTCTAATTAAGCTGAACTTTATATAAAAGTCTAACCTTTCTAAAATTTAGTCAGTTGTAATATTCTGTATACCTAAACACAACCAGTGATAGTTGAGTAACTTGCCCCAGCTTCCCTCATCATATGACCTTGAATCCTAAAATATTGGGTTCATCGTAACTTTTGCTGTATAAGTACAGGGTGGTGTACGAATCGGGCTGCGGTTCAACATTCATTGTTAATAAAGACCGTTATTTAAAGATATTGAAGTAGTTTTTTTGCAAAATTGCATCTTTCTGTAGTTCTCGGTTTGGGAAATGCAAATGCGGTTTTAATAAGTAGACTAATTTTTAATTGTGATACCCGTGATCGTGCAGTTTGCTTTCATTCGCAGTACAGCGGAAAGCTAAATTTCGATAAGTTGGTCAATTTTTATTGAAAGTTCCTGAATAAGCGTGGCATCTATTTTGTTCTTGGAATTTAGTTTACCTGGCGCAAGATGTGTGCTAAATTTGGACAAGTTTGGTACAACTAACCGAAAGATATGGAAGTAAGAATATGTTTGTTAAATAGGTCATTTGCCTGGCAGATACAGGAGAAACGTGGTTACGTCAACGGTTCCCCCCCAATTTTATAAGCAATGTAACGCACAAAAATCCAAACTAGTGCGATCTACCAGTTAAAAATTACAGAACGATTGAATTTCGAAAAATTTTACATTTGTACGGGAGATACCAAAGTGGGGTGTGGCAATCTGCTCCGTTTCGCCGAACGTTGAACGTGAATTAAATTTGACTAAAGTTAGGCTAACTAACCTGTCAATTTTTAAATTAATTATAAAAGATACTTGGTATTTTAAATGCTTCATAACATAATAACTTGCATTATACTACTATCGGGTATTTCTTCAGAAATAACAGAAATTGATTTTATGGAGTATTCTTTTTTTTATCATACAATTGAACCATTTCTTACATTGACTTTTATTTAAATGCTACAAGACGTGGTGTGTGCTGCAACACAACCATTTTAGTATAATAAAAAAGAATGTGATGAAATCATAAAACTGCATTAGTACTCAATATTTGTCGCGGTTTCCTAACTTAAACGGACTCAAAAATATAATATTATTAAAATTATGTTCTGTATTGTATTGCATGAAATTCTGTACATTACAATGACCCCTATATCACTTTTTGTAAAGGGTGTACCAGTAGCACACGAACTAAAACTCATACATATATCTCTAATAGTTTATGAAATGTGGTCGCCTATGTCTTTGCGTTGTATAGACGGGGTTTCGGCCCTTTTCTATGGCTCGTGATTGACAATAACTTATCCTTACGTTTTGACGGCAATTGGTAATTCAGTTTTGCTGCATGGCTCCGCCACTTTTTACAAGGACAAATTCCTTTCATTGCCAATATCATATATATACCAACTTTTGTCTATATCTTATCATTGAGCATATGAAAATTTCGTGATTGATAGAAACATACTGGCAATTTGTCATAACGATTGACCAGCTACATTGGTAGCTATAACGGATTTTTAATAAGGGGAGCGGTACCGCCCATCTTTTCCCCGGACATATTCCTTTCTATATCGGTTACATATACATCAAGTACTATTTTCATATCTCTATGTCTATGATATATTCGGTATACTACAGTTTTACATGTTATGTCGAAAGTAATGCCTAACTTTTATAACCAAACCTTATTAAAATCACAAGTTGTAATTGTAGGGGGTATGTTGTCATTTATCACGCCGCAGTAATTAAGGGATTTCGGCTCGCTCTTCAGTCTAAATATGGCAAATTTCCTTCTTAAGGTAGACATTGGTTGGAAATAGTACTCATTGCTGACCGAAATTTGATCAAAAATAATAGATCTTTTCCAAGCTTTGCATGATAATAAGGACATTTTAGTCTTTATTGACTACTCGGGGGACGTCTTCAATGATGTTGTACGATGTGAATTTTGTATGCTTATGTAAAGAAGGCCAAGCTGGACCGATTGTTGTTAACGATGCCGAATCGATTCGTCGCAGTCATCACGTAGACTATCTAACTATATTATATGATTCAACAATAAAAAATGAGTCTTAAATTTTTCGAATTGTGTGAAGCATTAATTGCTCGAAGCGCTAATGCCACTTATACCTCGAAGAACACTGATTTCCGTCATGAGATATCAAACAATACTGAACTGGAATATAATAAAAATTTAATCTATCATTAAATCTCTTCTGAAAAAGTAACTGTGAATGAATAAACCGTTGATAAATTTTGAAATTGCAAAAAATTCAATTAAAACCCATTTGCCGATCTGCTGAATACATGGTGTCCGCACTTTGTTTTGCCGCCATTTTGGTAGACCTTAGCCTTGACAGTTCATATTTGGCAGTCGTCAAGCAGAGACGTAGCAAATTTGTTATAGAAAATTATTCGATAAACCAACGTGTTTTAATGGTTAAAACATGTTATCAAAATCAGTCATCGATTACTGTGATGATGAGAAAGTTATGTGAAATTTTTTAGAGAAACAACGTGCCAACAAGATGCACTATTTATAGTTTGTGAATGATTTCGAGGAAAGAGGGTCTGTAGGTGATAAAGCCAATCATGGACCACAAAGTACTGCAAGATCGGCTGAAAACATTATTGCTGCTCAAGAAAGTGTTCAAAACAATTTGGCGCCGTGCTCAGGACACACAAGAATTTGCATTTGTTTCCATTTAAGATTCAGTTGACACAAGAGCTTCTTCCACAAGACAATTTACGCTGCCGTATATATGCCAAAAGGATGTTACAGCTCTTCCATGACAACCCGGATTTTCATGAAAAAATCATAATGAGTAACCAGGGACATTTTCATATGAATAGATATGTGAATAAACAGAATAGTCGGTTCTGGGCAATGGAAACCCCTCAAATTATTCATCAGTCACCTTTGCATCAATTAAAAGTGACAATCTGGTGTGGAATTTGGTCAGGAGGAATCATTGGACGTCACTTCTTTGAAACTGAAAACGGCGTAACGGTAACTGTTAATTGGAGCGATATCGTGATATGATTGAAAACTTTTTAACGCCACAACTGCATGCTTTGGGCTTGATTAACATGTGGTATCAACAAGATGGTGTCACATCGCATACAGCCAGGACTACAATGGAATTACTGCGAGACTTCTTTCCACAACAAGTTATTTCAAGAAATGTCGATGTTGATTGGCCTCCATGGTCGTCTAATTTGACTGCTAAGGACTTCTTTTTGTGAGGATATCTGAGAAGCAAGGTTTATGCAAATAAACCAAACACTCTTGCGCAACAAAATATTCGTGATAAAATTAATGAAACATCGCGTGAAATGTGTGGGAAAGTAATGAAAAATGTATTCAAAAGGGCTCGCATTTGTGAGGCTAACGGAGGCGGACATTTATCTGATATTGTATCCCATACATAATTGCCGACATTAAATAAAACATTTATCAATGTAAGATCCATTTTCTTTCATTTAATCAAAAATTATAAACAAACTAAGTAGTATACCTTCCCGACGGACACCTTGTACTTTTCTTTTATCATTATAATGTGCAGTGTGTCGGAGTGTAGCATAAAGAGCTAGTTGCTCTAGTAGCTCGTAAGTACGACGCCAAAGAAAATGAAAAGACTGTATATATCACGAAGAGATTAATTAATTTTTGAGACGCCACACAGTTAAATTATGTTCCTTAAAACTAATAAAGCTTCCTGTATAAAACCGGGGAGAAAGCAAGGATTCAATTCACAACGTCACTCCGCGCAACCTCGAAAGGCAAACGCAGAGCCTCATCATGCGTTTTTGAATTAATATATACTGTTATTGATCTCATCTGCGCATGGTAGGTTTTAGCGACATAGTAGCCACTAATCACCTGTAAAATATTTGGTAGCAAAGTTTAAATGAGACCGTAGGAGGTGTCAAGAAGAACACCGCAGTGATGGTGTCCACGCCAGACACGGTTAAGAAAATCCACCAAATTGTTTTGAATGATTGTCGGCTGAAGATGCGTGAGCTAGCTAAAATGATAGGAATTTCAAAAAGTGTTATACATCGTATACTGACCGAAGATTTGAATATGATAAAGCTGTGCGCAAAATGGGTGCCACGCTTACTTTCAATAGAACAAAAACAAAGCCGTGAAGATTTTTCAGTAGAATGTTTGGCGATGTTTCACCGCAATGAAACCGTGGTTATATAACCATGAGTGAGACATAAGTCCAGCACTTCACACATGAGACAAAGGCAAAACAGTCAAAGCAGTGGACTGAAATGGGAGCATCGTATACTAAGAAGGCGAAGACAGTTCCATCTGCAGGCAAGGTCATGGTGTCTGTTTTTTAGAATGAGCATGAGATTATTTTTATTAACTATCTTCAAAAAAAAAAAAAAAAAATCATCAACGCGAATATGTTAATTTATTGCAGCGTTTAGGTGATAAAATTATGGATAAAAGACGCATTTGGCGAAAAAAAGTGTTGTTTCATGAAGACGATGCTCCAGTTCACACATCCACTATTTCGATGGCCAAACTTAAATTAAATTAAATTAAAGTTAGAATTGCTTCATCATGCACCTTATCCACTAGAACTACTTCCTTCGGACCATTTTCTATTTCCAAACTTGATAAAATGGATCGGCGAAAAAAGATTTGCCAGCAATGAAGAGGTGGAGTCTGCTGTTGATGGATACTTTAAGGAGTTTGACAGTTCTTACTAGAAACAGGGCATAGAAGCTATTGAATATTGTTGGAAAAAGTGCATCGAGCTAAAAGGAAATTATGTCGAAAAGCTAAACTTAATTTTTTTTATGTCTTCATTGTTAAGTCGGCTAGTTTTGGGGCCGTCCTTGTATCTATTTCATGATGCGCGAAACTGTACCATTTTATTACGGACTATGGTGGAGAATGTTAAAGTAAAGTTCTACCTCTCCCTTTTACAGATAAAGCGTTTACTGCTCTTAGCAATATTGTGTGCAGCCTCGTATGCACAAGATTACCAAGACTTTCAGGAAAATACCCCAAGACCTGCACCCATAAGACTGCGTCCCAACTCCGGACTGGTAGATGCGCCTAGACCGACACCAGTACCTATTTTGAAACAGATCAATAAGTAAAATTTGCAATATATTGACTATTACATAATACATTGATTTCCCTCTCAGACACAACGAAGATGGTTCCTACACCTATGGTTTCGAGGGTGCTGATGGTTCATTTAAAATTGAAACGAAATTGGCAACCGGCGAAGTTAAAGGTAAATACGGTTATGTGGATGAAACCGGTAAGGTGCGTGTGGTAGAGTACGGTGCCAATAAATATGGTTTCCAACCATCAGGCGAAGGCATAACTGTAGCACCACCAACATTGGTGGATGAAACTCGCAAGGAGGTACCTGACTATGAAGACGAACCACCAATTAGGCAACAGAGGCCACAGGTATGTAAAAGAGGGATAAATGTTTAATAAACAACAAATGCCTATAACCCGTTTTTCTTTTAGCGCATTAACCGACCACAACCTCAATATCGACCAGCGCCTCCACCACCACCGCCCCCACCCCAGCCTCGTCCTCAACCCCAATATGTTCAGTACGAAGATGAAGAACCCGAGCCTGAACCTCCACGCAGACCTCAATATGTTCAGCCTAACTACCCCGCTAAATCGGCAGGTCCAACTCCACCCAGACTACAAATACCAGGTGCCCAACGTACTACTGATGTGGTATATTCCCCCGTCCAGAAACCAGCTCGCACAGAATCTTCAGAATCATATACACAAACAACATCATTCGGCGATGGAGCCAACTTACGCATCTCCCGGCCTGTTTATGCCCCGGCTCCAGCAGCACCTTCGCCATCCAGCGCTCGAGCTCAAGGCTTCTTGGGTCCTGCGTCCGGCGGTCGCCCCTTGCTTGAACCCTTCCAATTTGGGCCATCACAAGGTGCTGCACCAAGGCCAGCACCTCAGGCTATCCCTGTTCAACAGCCAAGCTATCAACCACCGCAGCTACAAAGCCGCAGCAGTGGCGGCGGTGGCGGTAGTTTATTGGATCAATTGGCTCGTGACTATGCTCTGCCACAGGGTACATCACAGCCATTACACGATATATCTTTCGGATACTATTAGGCGGTGGACTAAAAGGTGCCAGGATGGCCAGGGGGTTAAGGTCGGTCAAGGAGAGTCATCGAGGAGATTTTGTGTTGCGTTTACAGTTATTGAGTTATATTTTTTTTTTAAATTGTTAGCTGATGAAATTTTTTTGTGAGATACTTTTGTAAAAAACTACGAATAACGAATAAACATTTTAAGAAATTTTCCCATTTTTGTGGTGAAATTGTAATATATAGGTACGTGTTTCCAAGTTGTCTTATCTTTTCAAAAAAAAAACCGAAGCTACTACTCATCGCAAACTGGAAAAATTGACAAGCGTAGGATATGTAAGCAATGTACAACAGCGCGGTTGTTGAATTCACTGTCTCTTGTATCGCAGTAATAGAAATAGAGACTGTCACGAAACCCTAGGAAGTAGGAAAATCTAAAATCTTATCATTGGCAAATGTCTTTGCTATGTTATATAGGTATATTAAAAGCATTGCTCATCCCCGTAAAGAAACAAATTAAAACATTATACGATATATCTACAACCAAAATCCGCAAACGTTATCATATGGGCTAATAGTACATAGTTTATGTATAATTTTAATTCTTAATTTTTAAAGAATTGTAGTAGTTGAAATGTAATTAGAAAGCTTTAATAATTGAAGAAAGACGACCTTTGTACATAGAGGGCAACAAACTCTAGAGAAACGATCTCGCGCACCTCAGATACCCTCTCGAGCAAACTAAATGTCTCCAATGTTTGAGTAGATGATTTATGTTACACCTAAAAACACGCATTGGTGTTATAGAGATCATTGCCATTGGTTTCATATATAGACATACCCATTTGTAGTCCAAAATGGGGCTCGGACAATCCAGAAATGATTGTGAAAAGCTATTGCATCCAGAAGAAGTGAATGTTTGGTGCGCATTATAGTCTGGAGGTGTCACTGGACCGTATTTTGTTTTCGAAACTACCTCACAAGGATCCCACTGTTGCAACCAATCTAGAGGCGGCCATTTAAATGACATTGTATTTCAAGGTCAAACAGCAAGGTGATAGCATTATAATGAAATATGAAGTTCATCGAAATAATACCATTATGTGTGTTTTATTTAACTTTACTTGAAAACGAAAAATGGATGACCCTGTATCTAACAAATGGTAAATTTCATGGAATTGAATCAAAATGAATCAAAGAAGAAAAATCTGCTTGAATCTAACATTTTATCTTTTGGAGCCCAGGGAGGGTTGGCTTTTCTAGAGCACTTAATCAGAATTGTTTGAATTATGTGCAACTGCTTGAAAGATGTGAAGGTAAGAACATGTGGATTAAATCGGTTATTTGTATGGGATGTACAATAAAAAGCGTGGATATCTGGTATTTTTCTCAAATTTTATCAGGCAGAACAAATCAACACAGTAGTAAAAAACAGTTTATAAATTGGAAGTTACATGGGAAAAAATTAATTTAAGAAAATCGGTTATTTTGTATAGCAGGTACTATCGTGTCTACCACCCAGCAGGTCGAATAAGCACACGCATTGATTCAGAAATTCATGAAACACATTTGGTCAGAAGATACATAGTACATTAGATGTTTTCTTCTGTCATACCTTCATTCCTTCAAGTGAAGGAATTAAATTGAAACAAAACCAGCGCAGAAATTGAGTCAGTTGGACGAACTGACCTATAAACAATCGCACCTCGCAAATCCCACATTATGCTATGTACCAGGAAGTAAGCGGTCGGCAAGCCCAGTTCAATGTAAATGCTTGCAGTAGAAATCTGTTTATTATACTAAGGAAAATAATTGAATCCCTTTTTCCTGAGGGAGACCGTTTTGTCTTCTGCAATAATATTTTTGGTTTAATGGATTGAATGGTTTTACAGATTCATCGAAACGTGCCTTTGCATAATGATAATAAATTGATTTCCTTTAGTGTATCACATTCTGCCAAAGATAAGAAAGGATCAAGTAAAAGGGGGAAATCAAGTAATAGGCTTTCCAATGGGGACGGTAGCTTTTGACAGTCCATGGTGGTGACGTTGTTATGCCTTTCGTTAATTTTTGTGGTTTATTTTTCAGACGATAAAAACACATCACCATAACAAATTACAGCTAGCTCGAAGCTGAGGATTGATGTCGTTGAACTTTTTCTGGTGGGTTTTCATTAAGTCGTAGATCTATGTCAATGCCAAAATAAACGTGATTTATGGGTCAGAATTATCGAAAAATGTACGTCTTGAAAGCGCGTCAGTCGGCGAAGACACGGCGGAATTTGGAACGATGCGATTTGAGAAAAGCTGTCATCGATAGATCTTTCAAATAAAACAAAATTCAATAATGTCTCACTCACAGCCCGTTTTATTCAATTTTGACGTTCAAAAATGTACGTGGAGTGAGTTCGTTTGGTTGTGAGAAACTTATAGCGAATTGAGAGGCTAATGTTGTAGTTGCGGTGCTTTGTATTACATTTCCTCTTTAGCCATTTAAATTTTCTGGGAGATCGAGAATACATTTTAAAGACGAATTTTTCTAAACAAAAGTTAAGTTATTATTACGTTCCTTGCCTGTAATTGATTTCTTGAATTCGGTTTATTGTTGAAAAAGTTAAACGTAGAACGCGAATTACAAATATAATTGATATTAAATTTAGTACCACTGTTTTGTGTCCTTCTTTAGAAGTCCTTTCGAGAGGCAGAAGAGTTTTTCTTCTTTTAAAATTATATAAAAAAATACAAAAACTTTCCGAACATATTTCTCAATTAGGGCAAGTGCAAATTCGTCGCGATTATTTCATATTCTTCACATATCTCGCAGTACCAAACTTTGTCTGGAGAATGCGTATTTCTCAAATTCAGATAAGTACAAACCCGTCACGTTTATATTATATAGTTAGTATTTTATTTTTTTGTTTAAAAAAAAAAAAAACAAAAATTAAAAAAAACTTGTCGTTATTTTGAAAATTTAATTTTTAATTATTCAAAAAAGTCTCTTCACACTCATTACGTTCTCGACTATACCGAAAGTTATACTCCTAAGCGGGAAATTTTGTATGAATAATAATATCTAATACTCAAATATAATTTCATTTAACTTGTAATTGCAATATCTTATGAGAATCAAATATCTAAAATGATTTAATTTATACCAATTACGCCGACGTATCTGACTCAAAATTTTAGCTACGGCAAATATACGGTTGCAGTTTTCCCTAACTTGAGAATATGTTTGTGAACTGGGTTACAGTCAATA
>JAHXMU010000007.1:4430670-4527093 GCA_019455685.1 Philornis downsi
CGGGCTAAGTCGAATTATAAGAAGTTTTAATGTACGAAGAAATTTCAACGTACAAAAGATAATTTTTAAGCGTAAAAGCAGTTATGCTCACTAGCATGAGCAGTCAAACTGCAACTGGTAAACCCAGGGAAATGCCAAAATTTATCAATCATAACCAGGGAAGCCACCCAGCGAATTGGAATTGTTGTTCTGTCTTCTATTAGTGGTAGGAAATGAAGAGAAATTTGACTGATGATGTTAAAGAAAACAAGTTTCAATTACCATACGCGGATCAACTAACTAACTCAGAACAAATTCCATGCATAAAGCGTTTGCATCATTCTTAAATCATTTTCAGAATAGCTCCAATACTCTTTCTACTCGTTTGGAAAAATATCCGGAGACATTATCCAAGTAGGATAAAATAATGAGTTCTTTCTTTGTAAAATTATGTAAATATTTCTAAAGAAAAAGCTACTGATGGAAGATTAGAGTTCATGTGATTTGTAAATCTTTACGCTTTCGATCACTTAAGATCCTGTCTCTTACTAGGCTAGTAGTAAAAATATTTAGGAAACTCACTTGACAGTATGTGTGTATGTATTGTATATAAACTAAGTATTAGCGCACTTTTATGCGATTGCGATTAAAAATTATTTCCGTTACTTGTAGGTAGACACATCCAGTTCACCTTTCCTCGTCGTTTTTATAAAAATATATTTGATTTTCAGTATAATCTTCAATAATGTCATATTTCCTTCTCCTACAACTCAATTGGCAAAGTTAATGGTTTGTGTACTAATTATTCATTTTCTCATAGATTTAATAGCTAGAATAGTCACTACTAATCAAAACTCTAGACAATTTCTCTTGGGTAACGACTTCAATACTTTATAGGGATATGACTTGTACATATGGCTGGATCAAATTTCAAAAATTTTTACTCGCATTTATAATACAATAATGGCCTTCCCGAATGTATCACTGTTCTTAGATCATTTTATCATGCAAATTTGACAGACCAATTTTAAAATTAGATTATTTTTTTATACGCATATTCTTATCATTTATCTATGGAACTTGAATTGAATTTTGTGACTTTGATTATGTAGTATGAATATTCAAATTTTTTTTAAATGTACCAACTTGAATAGTTTTAAAAACGTTACAACTGAGCCACTCCTTAAATGCTGACCTCCATCTATTACAAATTCTAATCTAATAATTTTTAGCATACTACAAAATTTAAGCCCAAAAACAGTTAACAAATCGTGCTATCGGAAGTAACTGAGAAACTTTATAAAGTCAAACGTGTATTACTTAAATCGAATTATCATAGAACTTTCGGTAGAAATGATGCTGAGTATTGAGTATATATGGTATCAAAAGAAATTAGTGTGTTCAAAATTATGACTAATGAACAGGCAGATATGAATCAAGGGAGAAAATTTCTTAAAATGTGTGGATTCTTTTAAATTTTAAACGAAAGTCTAAGCAGAATTGGTAGGACAGTAGTTTATGATGCCGAGAAAAGTAAACTAGAGGCTGTAGGAGGTCATTTTTCCAACAACTGTCTACGTTTTACTACGAACGGTGATGTGTCTCATATAGGCAGGATAATTGCGCGGAGTCTATCTGGGATATTCTGACGCATATCTAAATTATACCGCTTTGAACTCTAATTGTGACTTTTTAACCAACCTACATTTTGTGAAAAACGTTTAAGTACTTATATTTACAAGCTTCAAAAGGAATTTAGGTGGTCTACTAATCATTATTTATTGATAGTTAAGCTGGATGTACATAATTTGAATAAACGTCTTCTATTTTATCCGATTTTCATTCTAAAATAGTATCCAATACACATAAAGGATAATTTCCCTTCCATTATAATTGGTTTGGTTTAAAGCTAATATTAAATTAATATATTAGCTTTTATATGATTTAAGGCATAGAGTTAAGTAAATGCATAAAATATTACTTTTAGATAATTTGCTAAAGTGTCGAGAGCGAGCAGTAACAACTTGCATCGTTTTGAATATTTTAAATGGTATTTCAACTGAAAAGAAAGCTAAAAAAATACAGTCATAGTTTTAATTTAGCATTGTGATGAATGAAATGTATAGTCTCTTAAGTGCTTTCTTCGGGCTTAGAGTTGCTATCTTACAAAAGGATAACTTGGCCAAGGAACCGCCGTCGCCGCTCTTAAATGCTTATTGAATTGTCTCAATAAATTGAATATTTTTGTATAACACTTTACTTACGTGTATTTAGCTTTATGCTGGTTACTGTATTGGTTTTGATAATTGTAGCATACTTTTAGGTATGGCGAATGAGAAATCATCAAAACACTGACCTGTTGTATAAAAGTGAGACAACTTTCTTAAACATTTAATTTATTTTACAACAGATAATACAAAAATGGTGAGTGTGTATGTTCTATACAGAGTGTATGTTTTTCAAAAGTGAAACAGACTATAATAAATACTTAATCGGTAAAACAAAAGAAAGGTACAAAATGAGATTCGGAGGAGAGAAAAAACACCAATTAGAAGGATTCTGAATAGTCGCACATCAGCATACGTAGGTAGATGGTACATATAGAGTATGAATGTACATTTTTCCAGAGAGTTGCATACTTTGAGGCCAATACCAAACCGTGATGATCGTCATTTCCTTTGATCGTAGCCACAAACCATTTCAACGTTCACTCAACGTTTCAGTTCCGAGAGGGAAATTTACAGAGCTTTCTTGTATATAATGCAGGGGGCATTAGGGATGAGAAATTTAGGAGTACTATTTCTCGTAATAATAGGCTGAAATGGACGAAAAAGTAAAAGAGTTATAAATCATTCATTGTTTTACCTTTACAGAGATTTGGTTTTTAGCTAACGAGAATTATAATTTATGGTAATTTAAAATTAAAAGATTAACGCATGCATGCATTACTATTTAGATTGTCGATGAAATGAATGAAAGTAGAAAATGGCAGTGCACAAAATGACGACTTTCTTGAAAATCCTTAAGGGAATAAAGTACGAGTACATTCTCTCAAGGCTCTGAAATTGCTGTTTTAGAGACATATTGAAAATGTTATTTTAGAAGATTATTTTATACCTAAAAATTTTGAAAAATATCATAGCGTTATATAATATCAAAATAACGATATAATTAAGTCATGTTTTTATTCTGCAAAATTGTTTTTTTTTCTTTTTTTTTTGAAACTCACTTATTTGTATGATGGCAAACTAGAGATCGAATCAAAGAATTTGATCATATCAGGAACAGAATAGGAAATGAATGCAAACTATCTTGGAAACCTTAAAGAAAATTTCTCCTTGAGCTTATAACTAAAGGCATACAAGGGCAGGCGTTTGCAAAATATAAGTTTTTGGTGAACTGTACTATTGGTTTGGAGTAATTGAAAAATACGTCACGGATTGTGACGCAAAGTTAACCAATTCAGATGATTTTTTGATTCCATTCCTATACCCCTCACTATAAGTTGGGGGATGGAGGGGCCTAAAATTGATATAAATATATTTCATATTTAATTCATATTTGCCCGTACTAAAAATAAACTAAACCATCTCCTGAAATATGGGTTTTTGTCAAGATTTTTTTTTATTCAACTTAAGTAACATCCGATGTTATTGGCTATATATGAGCCCTATAGAGGAGTATCCCAAATGCTGTTATTGTAAAATACTAAAATACTACTCGTTCTACCAAGAAAAACGAGAAAGTTGATGTATTAAGTATCATAAGATGGCATTAACGTATGACACGTCTACTTAAATGACGATGGGTCGGTACAAGATTTTTTGCACTATGCGAGTATACCGTAGGTGGATAAAGAATGAGCATTTAGGAAAATCTTGCTCTTACAATGTTGTACCAATTATATCATTGATTTAATAATTCAAAGTAGAATATAACGGTAGTTATTAGGAAGCTTATAAACTGTGTAAGGGCTCTATCTAAAAGTGGGTGGTTATTGGAAATATTAAAACTTATAATTTTCAGTAGAAAGATGGGTAAAACCGATGCATTCAGACCAGTAGAAAAATTCCAGTCAGGTGAACTGACATACGAGTATATAAATCTTTACTTAACAAAATACGGGTTAAATTTGACTTTTGAATGGGAGGTACCAGAAGAGGCATGACTAGCCGTTCGATTTTCTCAAATTTTATCAAAAATTATAGGCAAAACAATAAATAGATCACTGTAGATCAAGTGCTGGGTGTTATAGAGGAAATATTGATTTTCGGGAAATTGGTTAATTTGGAGACGCCAGAAGGGACATGACGATATGGTCCATTATATTTTTTGGACACTACCTAGGCAGATCCTTAACTTTTAATTAATTTGTATGAATTTGATGCAGTCGTGTAGAAGATAGGGCATAAGCATACATATAGCCTAAATATGTAATTTTTAAGAGATATACCAGGAAGTGCATAATCGATTTCATCAAGAGCTATGGATCGAAACAATGGACAAAATTTCAATTCGCTGCAATCTATGTTAGGTTAGGAGATATAAGAAAAAAATTAGAATTTTGAAAAAATCGGTCGCAGCTAGCCAGGCCTAGCCTTCTGGATATTAAATTTTTGCAGTATCAAATGATATACATATATCTTCATTTCTTGGGGAAAGATATAAAGAAACAGTGTTTGAGAATTTCGATTGCCTGCTAATGAATCGATATCTCAGTCATTATGCTATGATTTTCAGAGTTCCAAATTGGGACAAAGTGTTACTATAGGGAGCAACTTCTATGAAGACTAAATACAGGGTTATACATTTAGTAGTTGTCCGCCGGCCAGATAAGGCTTTAAGCTGTTAAATACCTGCCATCTAAAGTGTTATTTATTTAAAGAAAGGTTTGCCATTTACAAATATTTATCGTTTAGCAACCAAAAAACGCGTAGAAATAGTAAAAATTTACTAGAAAAGTAGTGATACAAACATGGGCATTTTTCGTCCATTACGGTGTGATTATAGTCGTCATAATCGACCTACTGACAAGATTATAAAGAAATTTAAAGAGACAGAAAGCGTCACAGATGTTGGTAAGTCTGTAGATCATCGCCGAAAATATCACTTCTGTTAGTGAAAGTGTGACAGGTAATCCAAGTTTCAATTCAGAGCGCTATGACCGTATAATAACCAACTTGTTTTGGTCTGCAATTGCAATTTTTTTGGTCTTTATTGCGTGAGAAGTTTAGAAAGCGTAATTTCACGTTTTAGCAACGTCAGTTGGCCACCAAGATCGTGTGACTTGACGCCGTTCGACTTTTTTTGTGGGGCTACGTTAAAGACTATGTTTACGCGTATTATCCCCAAACATTGGAGTATTTGAAAATCAACAGTCGTCAAGTGCGCCCGAAAAGTGGGAAAAAGTGGTTGAAAACTACTTCAAACCAATCCACTGCTGCAACCAATCCAGAGGCGGTCATACATATTGGCTAGGTCCAAGCGTTATGATGAAACAAAAGCTTCATCGCAGTCATAACATCACTTAACTTAACTTTAAATTAACTTTATTTTTGAAAAAAAAACAAAACAGAAAACAAACTGGATAACCCGGTATAACTTTTGAAACGTGATCGCTTTTCAAAATTATTTAAAAAATTGTTGTTTGTTAATTGAAAGCTATACAGAATAGTATTTATATGAAGAAACAATTGACTACAATAATGATACCGTAGTCCATTGCCTACATAAGTTCGATCTGCGTGAACTTTAAATTGCATTGGTGTGAAATACTTAAAATTTTAGTCTTATAGGGGACTCTTGTATTCAAATTTTTCCTGATAGGTTCCCAACCAAGATGATACCAAATTTCGGATCGATGTGAACAAAGTACCAAATGGATTTTTCTTTCTTATCCAAATCGTACTTCAAGCTAATCATTGCACTCATTCCAAGTTATTGAAGTAAATTTCTTTAAACTGTAATGCCCATTAAATGCAAATTTATTTTATTGGTCATCGCTCTTACATTTTGACACAAGAAATCAAAAAATATAATTCAGTTATGAAAAAGTAATAAAAATGAGTGTCGATTGTTATTAGTTGGGAAATAGAGACAAATCTTCTTGCTTATAGAGAAGATGCAAACAGCCTAAGCTTACAAGGCGATAAAATAACGTAATACTATTTAAATTTTCAAATAAGAAATTCAAGTTTGACATTTCGAAAACGTGATTTGTAAATAAGTTGTATAATTGTAGTTGCAGTTTCAGCTGCAACTCTTTTCTAAACAGGTTCACAAATTCCGCTTTGGTTAACCATGTATGCACGTCAAAAACTGTTGGTTTTACATATGTTACAAAATCGAATAAGGGAGAGAGTTAACAAATTAAAATAAAATTGAAAATTGAAGATTTTTATATTTCAGTTGTGTGCAGTCAGACATATATTAAAATGGCTACTTTGGGTAAAGGGAGTGAAGTTAAATTCGTATTCAAGAAGTTCCACACTATAGGGTGTAAGAGATAAAAAGCCTTTTATTTTGGATATTTGTAAAAAATACAGGAAATTGTTATTCTGATGGTTACTCAACTAAAAAAGAAAACATTCAACATTTTCATTTTCTACATAAACTGTATTAACAGCTTCTGCAGTTATGTAGATTTTTCGGCCACTCACCATCCACATGCATGGGAAATTATTATGTCAGTCAATGACTCAAAGTTGCAAGATTAAGTCACCAACATCCGGTTGATAATTTCGGTACTTCTGCTTAAGCTAGATTTAGAATGTGGTTTTACAGCGTAAATGAATCAAGTTTTCCAAACAAAATACCGTCTACATTTGGCATTGTGTGGGGTATGTCTTGGACTTATCCGATTGATTTCCAAACCTATTTGGAAATAATGCAATTTTTCAGTAACATTAATGACAAAATCATCATAACTATCAGCGACGGTGAGACGATGTCCTTTGGTTTGCATTTTATTTACATGGATAAGTTTTTTGCGATTATACCTATAGACCATATGTTCGAAGGCTATATGGAAACATTGGCCGACGAAACCGTTTCTTATGAAAACAGTAAAACCAAGTTTGCAAGATCCATTTTTATAGAGGATAAATCGAAACATAGATCGGAAATAGATATGTCCACGTAGTATAGTATAGTATAGTTTCGTCTTTTATTGGGTTTTTTTATTGGGTTTTTAAGGTATAAAATTCAAAGAATTCTGCTTTGAATACGGAGTATTGAATCGGGAAAACAATATCATATTGCAAAATTTCAATTTGGCTAACTTGACTATACGAAATTAGACTGCATTCTAAAGAAAGGTATTCGGTTTTCCAAATTTCTTTATATTTTCAGCAAGGCAAAAATCAATCGGCATAGGAAACTCAGACAGATGAATTGACCTACATGTACCTTCACTTGGCATCCTCTTGCTTTGGGAACAAATTGGCAAAAATGCTAATCTAAAAATAGTACGAATAGATAGATTCATAATAAAAGTAGCAAAATTAAAGATTACAAAATGTAGGGGACGAGTTTTGCTGAATCCTGATCTAGTTATATGCAGAATTTGGACAGACTTAAACATATTTTGTGTTACAGTGCAAGAAATGCAAAACACGTAGAAAATCGGACATTTTTCGGTTTGAATTCTCAGTTTTAAAGATATGTAAATCATTCTCTACATATAAGGACTTTTCGTTAAAAAATGTTTTTTGTACTTAATTGCGATCATGACTTTATATTAGGAAGAATTTAAATAATACTATAAAATGGTCATTCCTGTTGGCCACATAATGGTTTGGAACAACATAATGATTTGATGGCTTTGAGGAATGTTAAATGCCACGCTTTTTTGCGATAATAAGTAAAAAATGGCAATCAAATTCGTACTACGAATAGTAGTAAGTCAAGCGCTTTTACAGCTTGAATACTCACTGAAGCCTTCTGTGTCATTTCAGATTTGCACTGTAAGTTTCTATGCAATCGGTAAGATTTTCAACGTGTTTTTTTAAGTACAAGATTGCTCTGAGGAGCAAATTATTTATAACTAGCGTTCTTCGTGTTTAAAACGCTCGGAATGTATAGCTTTTGCACTGCAGAGTCGGTTCGCCACGTTTTCAATTTTTCTGAAGACCAGAAAAAAATGGTGCCACACTTCATTATCCAAAACAAATTGGTTTGAAGAATTCAAAAATTATATTCAACATTCCGAGGCTGTTTCCGTATGCGAGTTATAACGAAAACAAATGTATAAATGATATATCAGTCCAATATAATAACAAAATCGATGTTGATGCCAACATATGGTGTTAGATATTAAATTTATTGGTATTCCAACCCTGCCATTGTATTTTCAGAAAGATATATGGTAAGTAGATAATTACAATTAAATGTTAACACAACTAAATGTTGCTGTAGAAACGCCGTTGAACAAAATGTACTTTAATAACACATGAACTCAGAATTGGAATGTGTTTTCGTTCAACAAATTTCTTATAAGCGAGTAAAATATTATTAAAATTGAAAAAAAATTCCTGTTTTTTATTAGAATGATGTAAGTTAAAGATTGTGTTGGGGGGGAAAACACAATAAGCTAACGTTGAACTAAAAATGAGTTCAAATTCTTGAGCTGTGTTTATAGTTATGCTAAAATTTAGTTCATGTACCGTAAAAATTAAAGCATGAATATAGTACATATAAGGCCATGTTTGGTTATCGAAATAAAAGTGATGCGGCAAAAAATTTTCGTTTTTTAAGTCATTTATGCGATATGATCCAAATAGTAAATTCAGTAAAGCCAATGATCTGAAAAAAGATGGAATATACTAAACTGTAGAGAGTAATTTACTCCTTTTTAAGAAAAACGTGCTCTCACGCGCAGCTTACTTTGGTTACTTGCAAGTAGTTGCTTTTACTTGTTTCTAGTAGTTTTAGTAGTTTCTTTGACTACTAGTCAGTTCAAAGTATGTCATGCTTTAGTTCAATTTGAATTACAGTTTTGATTTTAATATAATTTTAGTTTCAATTGAATTATTATATGTTCTTGTTCAAATAAACTAATTTGTCAGAAATTGTGCACTTATTTTATGGAACAAATAATTTTTCCTTATACTCTTTTCATACACTTTATAGAGTTGAAGAAAGCTTGAGAAATAATTTCCGAATTTTCAGTTCATTTTTCGACAGATTCAATTCATGCATTTACAGCATTTAACTAAAGTTAACTACCGATAGCCTGCATATTTTGGAACAAATTACTTGAGTTTGGTTCACAGGTGTGTAAGATAAACTTAGTAACAAGAAATTTGGACTCATACTAAGTTCAATTTTTATATTAATTTTATGGAAAGATGTGACTTGAATTTCTGTATAAAAACCATTGGTGCTGCAATTTTAGTCCACTTTATTTTAAGTATTTTCAATACATATTTTGCGTACGGATTCACAATGTCTGTTTTGTTTGTTTTGATTTAAAATGTTTTGAAATATTAAATTGAAATAATATTATATACTTTCATAACTTTACTCAAAGAAAGTAAACTGTATATCACATGACATAGCAAAAAATGTAGTACGTTAGAAGACGCGTTTTATTTTCTTACTTTTTAACTCGGTTGCGCGATATCCTTCTTTCTAGCTGGCAGACAAAATAACGTAGAACCCTATGAACCCTCTTAAAACTTAGCATTGTCTAATATTGTGCCAGGTTCAATATGGGTCCAGGTCCAATACACGCGTATTTACTTGTCAAAATTTTAAAAAGAACGATTGATTATCCGCCCAGTTCTGCTATCCACCGTACAAATGACCCATATTCATATGTTCTCAAGTTGAGTCAAATTTGTGTCTACTTTAACCATTTTTTAAAATAGGGTCTGACATTGAGAACGGACAGTATAGTCACGCACCTTCTGGTACCTCCCATATAAATTGGTAGATTTTCCAAAATTCAATTTGTTCCTGTGACTACTAATTTATTGAAAGTAACTATCTAAATTTGTACCGAATCCAATTAAGTTTGCCGAACACCTTAAGTTCTGCGAATTAAGACACTCGTATGAGGATGAAAATGGGGAGCATTGCTTAAAACCTTCCGGTACGTTCCACACAAATTGATTGATCTATTGAAATTTTACTTTTCTCTCATTTTTCCTAATATGTAAACTGCAGTAGCGTCCATTTTTGGTAGTTATGTTGTATTATAATGATTTGTAAAATTTAAAAAAATTGTTTGGTTAACCACGTGCTTTCTAGTACTTCCCAAACAAATTACTTAATTTAGTCCACATACAATATTTCTAGCCTCAAATCTTTCATTCAGTTGCATTAAAATCGATGTAACTTGAAAAGCGTGGCCGTTTAGTAAATTTAGATCCGCTCCTTTGAATAAAAAACACCCATATAAGCCGATTTAGCAAAAAAAGTTTTAATTTTGCTACTTTTATTGCTGATTTGCTCCCACAGCAAAAGGATATTAAGTGAAGGTGTATGTAAATCAATTTATCTGACTGAGATTCCTATTCCGATTGATTTTTGCTTTGCTGAACATCTGCGGGAATGGGGAAACTGAATACCATTCTTTAGAATGGAGTCTAATTTCATGTTGTCAAGTTGGCAATATTCGCAGCTTTTCACAACTTCAATGACATACTGGAAAGAAAAGTGAATATGGATTCTGTGGTAGAAAAGATAGGGATTTCACATGATTCAATAACGAAGATGACAAGTCACTCTTAATTTGTTCCTCACTCACTTTATGCAGTAAGTTATTTTATGCATTCAAAAAATACCCCGAAGAAAGTCCGCAAACTCAATTTCCACTCTGTAAAAAGAATTGTTATGGGACACCACTGGCTAGTGGTGTATTGATGACGTCTAGATATTGTCCTGTAAAATCCTGTAAATCCTCTTCTATATAATGGTGCATGAAAATAAAGAGCGGTGCTGTGGCAAAAAGCGTAATAAATCATTCCATTACAAATATCTTTATGTATTTCTCGTTGAGAAGTTGTAACAAATGTGTAAAAGTGATAATAAATAAATAAATAATTAAATAAATAAATTAAAATGCATGAATGACAACAGTTGTATGTAAACATCGCACACAAGTATATCAATAACATTTAGCAAAATGTATGACAGACCCAAATGGGATTTATCAACTAATACAACTACAACTTAATGACTTAGACTTAAGACTAAAATACAGTTTCTTGCTGTCATCTACACCGAAGTCGATGGCCCTTTTTAAAACCCTCCAATTAATGGATTGTACATTATGTGATCCTGATTGCCATAATCGTGGCCTCCGAATAGCGATGCTTTGCGCTTGGGTCGCGTTGTTTTAACATCTGGCACATGACGTCTGACCTTGTAGGGGCCATTGTAGGCCGGTCGGTATTGTGTGTGGTATTCGTACTTGGCGGGAGTGGGAGGATAATATGTGTATTTCGTTTTTTGCACAACTGGTGGGATAACCTTTGAACCTGGTCCCGTGGGCGCTTGTACTTTCTGTACATTTTTCTCCACCGAATAAGAAACTGACGTTTGGGAGGGCGTTTGTCGCTTAGCAACTTCTAAGGCCGCTAAAATAGGCGTCAAATCATTCAAAGCATCTTGGGCCGAAGCAGCGTGATAGTTTTTATATTTGGTATAACCATCCGAACTCTGCTCCTGATGCGATGGATTATAGTTGTACTTATCGTAACTGTTATAATTGCTTGAGCTGGGGACCTTGTTCGATGGACTGTAGTTGTAGGCCTCATTCGGGTGCTTTTGTATGTAGATTTCCTCGGGGGTCAGCTTTTGTTTCTGCATTTGATGATAAACATCGGCAGCATAGGCTGCTGTAATAGACTCCGTGTGAGACAAGGACTCAAGTTGACCTAGATTGTTCGGCAAACCGTATGAGCTCAAATCGGCATGATCGCCAGAACCAGATGAGCCATAGTTCCCATATCCCGTATTAAATTTCGACGTATCCAATTGAACAGTTTTCGAGGCGGTGTATGCGGTCTTGCCGTTGGGCAGCATATTCAATATCTCCTGCAATTGAACAGCTGCTTTACGGGCTTCATCATCACTGAGCTTCTGATGACGTCCGTAAATATTGAATTCCTGGCCCGTGGAATCTGCGTTTGGTGGGTGTGTGTAGAAGGTGTTTGCGTTGTGTAGGGTATGTGAAATGTGGTTGTGATGAACGTTGGCAGAAAAGAGAAAGAATCTCAGACGTATCATTAAATTTTTTATTTAACAAATATAATACATGTTAATGTTGTTGGACTTTCTCGTATGTGTGTGTTTAGCAAATCTCTTGTTAACATTTAATGTTCAATTTGCATGTATGTTTTTATACATGTATGTACAATGTGTGGGTATATACAATGTGTCAAGATGTTAGTGTGTGTTTTGTGTTAGAGGGATGTAAATGCATTGATTTTTTATATTAATTTAATATTTGTCGGCAGTTTATTTACTCAGTTAAATTATTTATTGAAACGACTAATATTTTTTTCTTATCCTTTTATGAATCTGTAGGCGACACTTAGTTTCCCTTATTTGTAGAGAACCGCATGTGCTCCTAACACACTTATATTTATTGTATTTTGTAGACGTTGTACAAATCTATAAATATAAAACTGAATATTTCTGTTTGTATCTTTGGACCGAATAGGTCTTGTTTTCATTAAATTTTCAATGCAACGAAGAAGCCTATTCTAAATTAGGTCTTGATTGAAAAAATAAGTGCGACTCCACCCACACAGGCCTCACTTTTGGACAACCATATCTAATGAATTATCAAAACCACAAAGACGTCGACATATCCGAGCGAAAAGTTGATACCACCCACATTACCCACACTTTTGAACTACCATATCTAAAGTACTGTTACAAGAGCAAAGATGTTATTTAGCGCATTTGCTAATGATCTACAAAGTGATATGTCCGAGAAAGAAGTCGTTGGTTCCTCACCCGTTTAAAGAATCCATTCCAGCGGTTGGAGTAACTGATCTGTTATCATAAAAATTTAATAGTAACTTACTATCAATCACGAAATTATCATTTGTTATATTAGATAAAGACTAGGTAAAGAGGCGTGGCACCGTTTACACGCTTTAACATTTTAAACGAGCGCATCTCATAAGATATACTACTGGCATAAAGTGAAATATGTGTCAGCTGACACTCGCGTTCTTTTTAAACATCCATTAAAAAGATAAGATAAAAAATAAAAATGGTTCAAAGATAATGTGCTATCTTTCAGTAAATATTCGCTCCACAATATTATCGTATGTTTGCTGGCTCGAGAATATTTATTCCCAGAATCAGCCATCGCAAGTTTTCCAGCAATTTTCAAATAAATAATGGTATGAGAGATATACATTAAATATGCCTTATTGAGCACTTTTGAGAAATTGTGTATTAAAATCAGTTATTAAGTTCATCTACCTATACATTCCAACATGGAAGTAATAGATATATATTGCTCTTGAGAGGGAGCGAAATATTTCCCCAGCAAAAAAAATGCATCCAAAGAAGGGAATATTCATCACAACTTGTGTTAGCAAAGTAAATAAAATTTGCGTAATCACCGGTGCCAGAGGAGAGAAACACTATTTTATAATACCTCTACCCTATATGTTCATTAATGATGTAGGTGCAATGAAAATTCAAACGAAATTCTCATTATTTAAAAGAATTGATTTTGTACTGTATTTTTATTTGCATCATAAGTCAGCTTTTCCCGACGGATTTCGTATTTTCTATAAAAACCGGTAGACAAGCACTAAATTAGAAGGGCACTTAATAAGTAAGTAAGTTTATACAACGCCTAACAAGAACTGCAGTCCACAGTATTGGAGACATAGAAATAAATAAAATATAAATAAAGGAAAACAAAACTAATTTTACTTCAATACGTTGGTTTTGGAATTGGTTCAAAATTGGTGAAAATGTGATTTTTTTGAATGACTTCCACCTTTTTTGCTGGGTCGCGACGCACTATTTCGGAACTATAGATCTGCAACAAAAAGATCAACTTTGGCCCACGTATGTGATACCATGATTTACATATTTAGAGTTTAAAACTACGTTAGATAACTTTGAACTCTCTAATTAATTTAGAAAAAGAACTCGCTTCATATCCAAATTCATGGATTTTTAATTCAGTTGCAATTTGTGCTTGCATTCCAATTTAGGATGGGTGTAAGGAGACACATGCAAACGGATTCCAATGTAAGTGAAAACACAAATCCTAATGACTTACTTGAATCACATGTGAAGTGCTTCCAAACACAGTTAGCTGCACTAATGCGTATGAAAAATAACATAAAGATGCAGGAACTCACATATGTTCACAGTTTTAATTGGAAATTCTATAAAATTTGTAAAACAGAGTGGCAGCTCGGCAGAAAAACCACATTATTTTACATCTCTAGTCAAAATGCTGTCTTATATCCTTGACACAAAGCTTTATGTAAGTGGCCTTTGTCTGAAATACAATAAAATTATGCGTCTTCTGGCGATTTGATTCACACAAAAGCAAAAATAAACAGAAAATTGCATTGTATTTAAACGGTCCATAGTAAGGACTAGTGGGAAAAATATCTGCTCCCCAATCAAATTGTATTGACTTGAACCATTTTTTCAGTCATCTATTCATGAATCACCATAAAACGCACCCTGTTTGTAAATCACGAATATATAGTACAATTTTTAGACAAATACTGAAAAATACCTCTTTTTCAAGAGAAGGGGTTAATCTTTTTTTCTTAAATCCAAATGTTACTAGAAGACATTTGTAGCCTCTTCCTATAAAGCGAATCATCTAATTCATTCCTCAAGGAAATGAATAACTATTTGTGTCAATTTTTCTAATTCGAACTGATTTTCATTTGCAAACATTTTATTTTATTAACAAACTATTGCTTTTATATGAAACAGTCTGAAGAAATATTGATAGAATATGTAACTGGAACATTGTTTTTCAAATATTTTGATAACTGATCAAGACTTTCACACTTTTTTTTTAAACTTTGATCCCAATGTTTTTGTTTTAAGATCGTTCACTTGTTACCATATTGAACGTTTTAGGTACAGACTGTAATGCGCCAAATCTCAATTTCCTTGTTGAAATGGTATGGTTTCTAATATTTTTTTCAACAGATACTGATGATCAAAATTGATGATGATCAAAATTGCTAAAATCGAGTATGATTGTTGCGGCGATGAGAGTATACTCATATATATAACTCGTAGGCCGCACATCAGAACTTTTAGATGCAGATGGTGGGTCAATGTGTGCCACTCCAAGAGGTGCCATTGCCACAAAAAATAGTCCCCAAGGACTACGATGTTTCATAAATTTGAAACATATAAATTCTTTCTGACTGCTGAATTCCTTGTGTGGCTACCAAAATATGAACACATGTACCAATTTGATATATGAAGTTTAATTTCGAAATGTGTATCTGTGAGTCTAAAAGACCAGATTCGGCCCAGTACAATTAAACATCGTGTAATATAATCGTAATACAAGGAGTGGAACGATCTTTTAATTTAAAATCATGTATTTTATAGTACAGTGGTAGTTAATATTTATTATAACTTTCATAATATTCACGTACTTTTTAAAGAAAACCCCTAATTTTGGTTATGGCTATCGGAAAATTCTAAAGAAATATGAATTTCAACATATAAGTATTACGAATATGTAAAATAAAACATAAGAATCGCGCTTCGAACAAATTGGTATTAGGAAATAACTTGATCATATAAGGACTCTATCCAACTTCTGAAAAATTTGTATTTTCATTTTATAATTTTATAATATTTTTTATTTTTATAATTTTTGCATATATTGGTAGTTGGAAAAAATTTAGAAACTGAATATAAGAAAATAAATTTCGTAAATAGATTGGATAGAAATAGGCTAAGCTGGAATGGGCCGGTATGTAGCACACGACACTGCAATCCATTTTGTTGTGCCCAAAACTTTCGGTCAGATAGAAGCTTGTGGCGTTTTTTCATTTTGCACCTGTATTCAGTATTCAAATTTTCGTTTCAAAAGTATGAAAACAATATACAGCTCTGTGATGTAAATAACCGGTTATCCATTTTGTGGTTTAAAAACGGCCGGTCTGGCAAGGCTGTCAGCTGTTAAATACCTGTCATCTGAAGTGCTATTTATTTAGTGAAATGTTTGCAAGTTAGGAATATGGAACGTTTAACAACCGAAGAACGCGTAAAGGTAGGTAAAACGTACTACAAAAGAGATGATTCAAACGTGGCCACATTTCGTGCATTACAGGGTGATTATGGTCGTTATAGTCGACTAAAATTTTAAAGAAATTTGAAGAGACTGGGAGCATTACAGATGTGGTCAGGTTTGAGCATCATCGTAATGTACGACATTGTATTTCGTACATAATGGCAGGGTCCAAACATTATAACGAAAAAAAGTTTTATTAAAATCATAGCTTTATGTATGTTTTTTTTATCTTTACTTTTGAAATCGTTTTTGTGTTGTTTTTATTTTAAAACTCTTGTAAATAAAGATTTTAGGAGTTGGACACTAAGTCAATAAGGTTGAGATATGTCAATAAGATTTTAATTTGTATCAGAATCCTGAATCCTGGTTGCCTAATATGCAAATAGAAATTCTTATAAAAATCGATGCTTTAGTTTAAAGGAGACCTGATGGCAAATCATCATGTCGAGTTGCACGATTGAGCAGCACGTGCAAATGATTAAATATTGTTATCAAAATGTTGCATGTTGCGTTCATTTTACCGCAAACGTGGTTGTCCTTAATAGTCAAAAGGGCAGACTTCAGTTTGATGAATTTTGCATCGGAACTGAGGCCTGCACCCGTACATAATCTAATCCGTATGTTCGCTGACTGTACATCGGAGCGCTGGAAAGAAGATCCCAATTTTGGCAGAAAGATCTTCAATAGCGATTTAGAGCATTGAATGAATAACTATGTTAACAAACAAAATTGCCCTGTATAGAAGGACACCAATCCACACGATGTTCATCAAATGGCAATTCATCTGCAGAATGCTACCGTTTAGTTCGCTACAGATCAATGATTACCAATTGGCTTTTTTTTATCTAAATTAAACGATATAGATGTCTGCGATATGTGGTTCCATAAGGATGGACCTACGTGTCACACAGCTGACATTCAGCATGAAGGTTCAATAGTATGGTTATTTTTCGCAAAGGATACATGACTTTGCCGAGCGTGCGATTTGACTCAGCTATATATTTTCTTTTGGATTTTCTGAAGTCATTAGTTAGTTGACATAAACCACAATCTACCTATTCTTGCGAAATCAACTTAATCCAGGCGACCAATCGGATATATGCAGCGGAGTCATAGAAAATAATACGTCTCTGATCCATGTCACCGTACGAAGCTGAAGCTTCCACAAAAAAGAAAACAATTTCGTTAATATCACAGCTTGTCTTATCCAATTTCAATATCTGTCCGCCCTATATGAGAAACAAATCGAAAGGGATTTAATAGAATGGTATATTGCAAACCTTCATTACCCTCTCAATATGTAGTTTTCTTACGCCCATGTTGATATATTGCTGAAATATTGGAGAATTAATGACAGTTTCCATTTTCAGTTTCTCTTGTCTTGTCTCTGCTTTGCGTCCAAAAATGTGTGTTTAAAAATACATAATTGAAGATTTTACTGAAATAAAAATTACTGGAAAACATGCGAATTCATATGACTCTGAGAATAATGTTTCTAGAGCCAGGCAAATTTAATAACGTCGAGAGAACATCTACTATGGAATGCAATTTCTGAATATAAAATATAAAGACGTAGAGTTCAGAAGCTTTTTTTATCGTGAGTAAAGTATGGTCGTCCAAAGGCGCTGTTAGGAATATTTTTAAACAGAATATTTCCATCTCAGAATTAGCTTAGACCATTGATGTGCATTGATTAGGAACAAAAATGTTGCAAATTGCAACAAAACCAAAACAAATTCCTAATTTTGCAAAATGTTATACCATCACAAGTTAGGAGATAAGAATGTTGCAACAAAAATCCTTAGATTTTTTTCTTCTATTGATAAGTTTTAAATACTTTAATTATATGTGTTGAAAAGTCCCGGAAAAATGAAAAAAATTTACTTATATATTTCATTTTCCCCTAAATGTTGGGAACATGTATATTCTGTATTGACACCTTGTTTTTACCGCAAATGAATGTTCGAAAAGCATCCTGTTTCGCAGTCACAGATTAACGTTTTTATACCTTCACCTAAAGGAATGATAAGGCCACCAATTTAAGATCCAGAAGGAAACTTTAAAGTATCCAGTGTATTTCGACCGAATAAGTTTTATGATTTTGTAAATCGTTTGGGCTATGACCGTTCGTCGGCTGACGGTAAACGCGATAATTAACACAATTTTTGTTTTAACTTCTAAAAATATGACACAGCAAAACATTTTGTCAGATCGTGTCATTGAATTGAAAATGCTCCGAACCGACCTATCCTTCTAGTACAAAACAATTTATTTTCTAAAATTTTCTATGTAACTTCCCTTTTGTTGAAAGCAATAACAAAATTTTTCTACATTATATTCCTTTATATGCTCGACAACATTTAAAAGATCAATTAGCGCCGGAATGAAATTGAATAACATTTTTTACACATCATTACATAAACTTTTTTCTGAGAATGAAAACTTTCTGTTACCTCACACACAAATGAACCATTTAATCCTTGTGTTCTTAGTTTTTATCGTTGAAGCAGCTCTGGTGAATTCAGTTAAATTTGACTGCACTTGACAAATTCAGTTCTCCGAATGAAAATTTACGAGATTGCCAAAACACTAAATTATAATTTCTAATTTTTTGATAAAAAGCTAGCGGTTTACCACGCCTGTTCTGGTACCTGACTGGAATATCTGGACTGTTTTTTTTTATCGATTAAGTAGCTAAGGTTGAAATTGAACATATCGAAATATTATGTACGAGTATGCAAACACAAACATCCAACAAATGCTTTTCATAACTATGACAAAATTCTCTAATCTTGATATTTCTGCCACATTGCGCACTCGATTGAAAATGTCCGAAACGCCTTTTCATGATATCCGAAAAGGCAAGATAAGGAACATCTGGGAAAAAAACGAATACTTGATATTGTTACAGACAATTGTAATGCTAGTTGCGAAGGAACGCTCTAAGGAAAAAGAGGTAATTCGTCCTTTTGGAAGAATGAAACTATCGTGCAAAGTTCGGGAGTGTAATAGTTAAAGGGATAAAGGTGGTGATCAAAAGATTTAACGAAAGGTAATGGTTATGGTAAGGGTGTCTCCTTCATGGACACACTAAGAACGTTATAAATCTGAAAAGGACGCTTTTGCCAATTGCTAGTGCCAAAAAGAAGTACATGTACAGTAATCACACAGGTAACTAACGGTGACGTGAGTATCCATCGAAGAGCCAAAATGTTGGCAGTTGCGCAACATCAGCTGATTACAAACTTGCACCAGCTCTTAAACAGGATTGGGCTACACCAAAACATTTCTATTAATCTGAACGCTTTTTTCTCTCGTTTTTTAACCCAAATATTTGTGGCAAGTATCGCAGTATCAATCATTTACCAGTCGCATATAAGATTCTTTCGTGTTTGTGCTGTGAAATGGTGATCCGACCTCATTGGAACTTATAACAATGGGATTACACCTGGAAAATCGACAACGACCAGTTACATCACATTTTAGTCGAATGCAAAGCTGTGATTGTCATCTTTTTAAATTGACAAGCTTTTAGGAAATAACATGATATGAGGTTTTTACTGAAAATGGAGAGAAAGATCTTGCTGATCCGTTTTACTTGGGGGTTCATACAGACCTTGAAATTGTACATTAATTTCAACTTTGTGGAACGAAATGTTTCTGAAGATTTTCCCCGCCAGGTAGTATAGATTTACCTTCTGTAATGACAAGACTCACTCACAGTCCCCTCTGAGGTGTTTTACAGAACATGAGGCCTAAGACAGAGCAATATTTTAACATATTTATTCGTCTGCTTAATGTATTTAAAATATTATTGCCTGAACTAATTTGTTTAACCATTTCAAACGCACATGTGTGACAAACGGGAACATGATATACAAGCCGGTGCCTGTTAATTCGTACGCGCGAGTGGTCATTTAATAAAATTAAGCCAGAAGTTAAGTGTTTCTGCTATATATTCTGCAGAAGGGAGGAATCTTCTTGCTAATTTTCATGACTCTGACTTTAAAAAACTTGATAAGGGGCTGCTAATTTTTAACTTACACCTGTTTGGACTCCTGGAAATTCAACTTTCGAACACAGCTTAATTTTTATCACTGCAGCAATTCAGATAGAACTCATTTTTCTTCCCTCTCGTTTATGGTTTTATCTTGTAAGAGACTTTCGTAAAACCCGTTTTAAAGTGTGGATGGTCCGCAAGAGGAGTGTGCTCCTTAAGTTTTGTCTTTTCAGTTTTTCCATTCCGATTTAGTCAATTCGATTTAATTCAATTCAATTAAATTTCCTATTCATTATCATGATTCTAGTTACGACCCTTCTATTAGCGTATACATTTGAATGAAAGAAAATGGTGGCCAGGGCCTCGAACATATACAGGTATTATAATGAAATTCTGCAAAATCATAAATTAAAATTTGCTCAAATTGCCAAGAATTTCTCTGAAATCCTGAAAAGTATCAAAAGTTGATAAGCGTAATGTCGAAGCCATTGGAATCTGCTTTACAAACAAATGTAATGTTATATTTTTAAATAAAAAAATAATCTATTTGGGCAATATTCGATAATTAGTGGTCAATAGTGGACTTCAATTCATTTGACACGACCAAAAACTTAGCACCCAGAGGGAAGCGTTTAACGGACCAAGTATCTTTTGACCAAACGAGTTTCTGGCTTTTTAAGTCGCTTGAGCAATGTCCACGATAACGCGGCAACTGCAATAAATCTTCACAGAACTTCTAATATTTTGTCACAACATAACCAGGAATTGTAAATAGTTTATATCGACCCCCAATTCCACTTTCCATATAAATAAATCGACTTTTTACCAATAACTCATATCATGTTGGCTACAGTAATGCCTCGTAATGCTTGGCGAAATAAGAAAAGATCGAGCAAGCAGCCACGCTTCTTCTGCTACTTCCTTATAAATGACTGATATAATCCGAAATATTTTAACCTCATATCTTTCAAGCTGCTTTACGGAATTTAGCCAAATTTGGCAAAAATAATGTCATTTATATTTTTACCTTTGGGAATAAAATTAGTTGACAAAAGGTACAGGGCAAGCCTTCTGGTATTTCCTATGCAAATGACTGGTGTAGACCATAAGAATAGCTCACATCTCCAATTACGAATTCAATTGTGTTAAGCAGTTGCAAAATTAGAGAGTGAAGAAGAAAATAGGCAGCATTGCCACACCCCTTCTTGAGCTCCCACACAAATTAAGTGATATTACGAAATTCACCAAACGTATGCTTAGTGATGTAACTTCTGGGACTGAAATTAGAGGATACCGCCACACCACTTTTGATTCAAATGGACCCATTTGGAGAAAATAAGTAAACTTAGTTCTGTAATTGGAAATGAAGTGCATTGTCATATCCTTAGGATAACAGTTATACAAAATGGCCAAGATAAAAGGATGGTAGCCACTCTATATTTTATGATCGTACATTTATGTTTACATTACATTAAACTAGTTTTATAAATGCAACATTTAAATTTATATTGAACAACTTTGCGACGCCTTTTTGGCACTCCTCCTGCTTTTGCATTAAAGTAAAATGGCGTCGGGTGAAAATATACGTTAATCGGTTCAACTGATTGAAAGTTGTATACTGCTTTATCATACAATCAATATATTTAGATATACATAACTAACCATCCTGTATGAAACTTCTTTTGCGGTCATACCAAATTCAAAATTTTTTATGTGCTTTGCTTAAGAATTCATCAATTTTTCGCTCTCCTGTAATTGTGTTTTTATTCAAACCTTTCGATATACAAATACAGTCATTCATAATTTTTTTCATTTTTTTTCATTTTTTCACCCAGCAAAGCCTCGAAATTTTGCACTTGATTTAAACTACCGTGCGAACTTTGAAAATTTTATTTAACAATGTGTTAACATCTGTCAAAATGTACGATAAAATAACAAAATTCAACGAACTATACAGGTACAAAAACCTATAGGAAGTAATTTTATTAACATTCACAAAATCAAAAAAATTATATAACATTCGTTCATTCGTAGTAAATTGAATAAATAAAGAAAATGGTATAAACATTTAAGGCGAAATCTAACAGCTAATAAAGTCTATAAATATTACACAAAACAGTCTAATATCCAATATATTATTTATATGTAGTTTATATAAACAAAATACACACCCTTTTACATACATATAAAGAAATACACACGCTCGTACGAACGTTTACACAAACGGATCATAAGCTCACGTCTCCGGTTTGGAAACACGCAATCGTACTCACGACGTAACTTGTGGAATGAAGTCAACGTCATTATTACCATAATAAGCGAACGATAAGCCATGGTGTTGGCTAAGAGAGTGAGGGCGGCTGAGAGGTATTATTTGTGTCTACGTTACCCAATTGGGATGAGAAATGGCGTTAACTTTTCGGGTGCTTCTTAAATTGTACACAAGTACGATTGATTCGGATTCGCTTTAGAAATTTGTTTATCAATTAAGAAATAATAACTTTACTTAATGGAATTGTAAACTTGAACTTCCTTGAACGTCATAAACTAAGATTAAAATGATTTGAATTTACTAAAGGAGTTAAGTAAACACATCAACGACTTCTTACCTTATCGGGGATTAAACCCAGTGTATTTAAAAATGCAGCCTCATACGCTCTGGCAAAAAAAAAAAAAAAGTAATTTTATAACACAGGTTGGTGCACGAATCATGCTACTGTCAATTGTCAACCGTTATTTAAAGATTTTGAAGGAATTTTTTTTACTCAGAACTGTGAGCTTTTGTCGAGCAAGAGGTGTACAAAACGAAACCAAGGAATTTGACAATGAATAATTTTCTGATCAGATGCCACATATGCGTGACTGAACATGAAGGCAATTTACGGTGTATCATCTTCGAAACCAATTAGTTATATAAAATAAAATTGAATTTTCTATACAATAAAAAATAAATAAATCGAACATACTAACTAAAAAAAAAAGTTATTTAAATTTCTTATTGTGTTGCAATTGGTGCGCCACTCTGTGCTAGAAACCGACAAAAATTCGAGTTGATATAATCAGCGGAACTGGGCAGGAAAATTTTAATGAATATAAACTTTCAATAAAAATATTTATTCGTAATTTACTTAGATACATACTACTCTTTAGTACTCCCTCATTTTAGTCGTTTACATAATAATTTTAGCAAAGAAACTGTCTTTTCATTTGAATTTGTTTTAACTATTTCTAACAGTTGATATTCCGGAACCCGTTAAGTAGAGCAGGAAAATATATTTTCTAAGTTTTTTTTTTGTTTTATTTTCCTGTATAAAATTTTAATTTTTGAAATCTCGATTAAAATGTTGCAAAAATTTCTATAAAATCGCCAATAGTTGTTCAACCAATGCTTTTATAGAGTAACAAATAAAAATTAGTGTGAAATATAGGCCTCTAAATTGGACGAACAGTTAAACTTTTTACAAATGTTGCTACTTGATATCTCAAAACTAAAGTCGGCCGATCTTTCAGTTTAGATTATTAAATCGTGGTTAAAAATGGTGCTGAGATATGCTATTTATTATCTTCAAACAATACAAAATTCACGCAGAAATTGCGAGTAGAATGTCATAGCAACTAAGGTGTATTTGGAGACTGTACTAAAAATAGTACTGAAGCAGTGACATCTTACATCCCTGTCCCAGAAGCTCCCAATACGTTAAATGCTTTCACTTTCAGTGTTTGTAAGTTGGTACGCATGAATATGCTCATGACTACGGACGTTATAAAGTAGATATCAAACACAACAGCAGCTAGATCTAAAGACTACAACAACTGCGACTTAAGATTACAACTACAAAACGGAAGTTTAGTTTTTCCAGCAGTTGAAATGAACTTTATATTAAGTATGCACAAATTCATCAAGATGTGACATCTACATATTCGACCGGCAGTTTTGACAACAGAAAGAAAAATTACATTTTCGCTCATGAAAATTGATGACGACGGAAATATTGATAATAATGATGATTGCGAATGGAATGATTTGATATGGGCAAATGGTATAATGAAAAGTGGAATAGATTAGCGACACAATGGAGGGTGGAAAGATGAGAAGGAATATGAAGTTGATGCACAATGAAAGTAGTATTTACATATAATTCACATAGGCGGTTTTTTAGTACAATCTAATATTATTTTTACAATATTCAATTGATAGGAGTATTCATGATATGTCTACAATTTAAACTTTTGCCTTCATTGCATGGCGTGCACCTTTTGCTATTGCTGTTCTTCTTTGTTGGCCGTTTCCTTTGAGACAATTGTCAATTACTAACAATTATTTTTACTAAAAATCATTTAATCAAGCTCGGAACCAAAACATGTAGAGATTAGCATGGAAACCGGAATTTCCCTTTAATGGAATTCCATGTGAGGCTAAGTGGGATGCAAATAACATGTCAAAATTCCCATTGTATTACAAGGTAGCAGCGTTAGGTTATGAACATTCAATTTCACAAAAAGCTGCGGAAGTATATCGATATTACTGTCATTAATTACAATTTATTAAACACTTTAGCTTTTGTCATCGCTTCGTTTCAAATGTAAATGTATATCTTATCGTATATAGAAAATGAAGGCAAAATATCAATCATATATGAACAACAGCAAGAAAAAACATCACATTTGCACGTTTAGCAAAAAAAATATTGTTTCGGATTTTCGGAAATTCCAGATTGGTTCGCTATTGTGGGGTAGTTGCTGTAAAATTTTCGCAAAGAAAAAAAAAAATAAATTTAATGTTCTTCGAATCCAAGAAATTAAATAAGATCTTAAAAATATAATTGCATTCTTCTGTTGGTCATAGTTATCGATATGTTTGGAAAATTGGATATTTAAAATAAGTTGACACTCATATCGAGCCAGAATAACATTTAAATATTCATTATGCCCTTTTGACTTTCATAAAAGCTTAGTTCATAAAAGCTTAATTAATCTTTTTGCCTTTAAGGCAATGATTTGCTTATTTGGAATATTTGTAATTTTCAATGAGAAAAATTTTATAAATGAAACTTTAGTGACGATAATCGTTCAATCAATCAATATAAATTGCCATTGTTAGGTTTCAAATGGCTTATTGGAACTAAACTTAGTTAAGGAAATGTTATAACAAATATTAATAATTGAACTAAATAATTGAACAATTTTAAGTTCACATTTTAAAGCTCTCTGCAAACTCCGATTTAGTAGAATTTCTGAACAGATTTTCCAGGATATCTCTGGAACTGGAATCACTAAAAAATTTATATATATATATATATATATATATGTATATACATATACATATATATATACATATATATTCTAAATAGCTCATATATCAGAATATATATAAGGATGTACGGTGTATCATCAAAAACTGGATAAAAAATAGAGCCAGGAAGGCCACAACAACAGTTATCCACAACTAGGTTACAAATTAATTTGTTTATTTTCCTGAATTGATGATAACAGGAGAGTCCAAGTATCCATTAGATGGCTTCTGAATCGTAATATATTGTTCTGATTATTAGGAACATTGTAATCTTAGATTAAATTACCAACATTGTCGAACATGTAGTTGTTGAATAGACACTTTTCACGCATTTGATGAAGAAGTATAAATTCTTACATTGGGCTTTGTCAAAACACGCACTTTGTCAGCATGGCCGTAATTAAGTCATGTAATCAAATTTCAATAATATCAAAACCAAATCAAAACTTTGACAGCTTTAAAACAAAACTTCGCGGTCCATTTGCATGACAGTTATATGAAAATATAAATAGATATTATAAATTTTCATGGAGACGTAGCTTTTTTTTCTAAATTGTTCACTATAGGTCGTAGCCAGTACAAACTGTAGATACTTCAGATATTTGATTTTGTTCTACTCCGGTGGAGTCGCTCCATTTAATAACAATGTGAAATAGTAGGTTTGTCTTAATCTTATAAGCAATTTTATATATATGAGTATAGATCAAATACAAAAGTGGTAAATTTTGATATTTCTGGTTTGTTTCATTGAAGTAAATAAATTGTTATAGCAACAAATAGCATGACAATCCACTATTTTATTATATATTATGTATCAATCTATTATATTTTATATTATTGTTATATTATATGTTATGATGTTAACGAAATGTTCAGATACTTTTAGTTTAAGAAGTATGCAGCTGTTCACGAAAATTTCCTTAAGAAATACTGTTACAGGGATGTTTATGCCACAGAAAGCACATGTTTTTCTTTTTCATGAAATTGAACTGTCAACAATTGTCACGGTATTTTCCCACCGTATTGACCTGCCTTTTTCTTATAACCGCAATACTGTCATACAGAGAAATTAATATTAATCTTGTATATCTGTGCATATAATAATATTTTTTTGCATTTTATATAATTATATAATTTTATAAACAAATGCTTCAAAAGAAGTTCACTTCTTTAGATATCCATGGTTCATCAAAGTAGTCGTAAATTATTTTATCTTTTAAATAAAATAATGTTTTCTAAAATTATTTAATATTTAAAGTATAAAATATAAATATAGATCTGCAATTTATTCCATATATATTTTCATTACATAGAAAGTCAGTGCACAGACACAGGTAATTACTATTTATCATGAATACCCCCCTCTTTTCAGCAAAAACCATCCAGCCACATTGAACGCTCTACGATTATTTGTTAAAATAAGGATCAAACAAAGCCAAAGCCCAAACCACAACCAAAACCCTTAACATGAAATAGGAAATTGAATTTCATCGTATTCAAAAATGTTTATCAATTGTTTGTATACGAGTACGCACCATCTGGTCCATAGGCGGAGGGCAAGTAATTGCTCGATGGCGCTTCGAACGCAACGTGGCCGCCACCGTAACCGGAATTGCCGCCGGTGTAGCCAGAGCCCGATGGTGGCAGATATTCGTGTGTGGCACTGCTGTAAGTGGGAGCCTTCGAAGGTGGACCATAACTGGTGTGGCCACTAGGAATCTCGTACGATGTTATACCTGTACAATAAATAAATAAAAGCAAAACTTTTTTATTATTTTTAATCTTTGATTCATCATTTTCAATCATCATAACAATATATACGTGTAAATAATGTATGTAAAGTAGTGTATATGTATATGTTGGCATTTTTGTGTGTGTTCATATATTTACATACATATGAACATGTCCATATGTCCACATAATTTGCAGTTTATTAAAATTGTTATTGATTATTCCGTACAATGTAGTTGTTGTGGTTTTCCCATCATATTCTGCAGTTATATGTGGTCAGGTTTCGTTTTTGTTTGAAAATTCAATCTTTATGGTGTTATAATTGATTGTGGTCCAGCAATCCGACAAACTGAGTCTGTTGACATCTGTTGTAAATCATACGATGCGATCAATAAACAAACTACTAATAAGGAAATCCTTTCTTCAATTACAAACAGACAATAGCCATGAGTATTAGCCATGAGAAAGTTAACTCTTGGTACGGTCTTCGATGCAGCCAACGAAAGTAAGAGGTTTGTTTTGATGTCATCGAACGATAAATATTTACGAGTTACGCCATCGAGTTAAACGGCTTTAGCTGATGCTTGGAAGACAACGACGAACTTTACAAGCCCATAACAAATTGGCTTAAATCATGTCGTTGTTATAACGTTCCTATACGCGGTGCTACTGTACACATTTTTCACATCAGTTACTCATTGTAACATTTGCATAAGTTTACATTTTCAATAAAATGATTTGCTTTTCTATTTGTCAAAACTTAATAATATTCCAGAATTACATCATAACTTTAATCGGGAAATTGTAAATGATTGCGTCTAATGAATATTGCAAGGGTTGTCATTTAACAAGAGTTATACATTGCGGATCCGTTTTTAGTTTAATTGTTGACGTGCCTTTTGCTTTGAGGACCTCATTTATTCTTCATATAGCTGAAATTTCGTACGCACATACATTGCTACAAAAAAATTAATTTACTTGAAGTTCTTCGAACACAGCAAAGTAAGCTTAAAATATTTCTTAGGGAATCACTTTCTGTTGCTTCCAAAAATAACTTGTCATTACTTCATAAGCGATAATTTAGAAACTATGAAAATACAACATTAAAAATATTGATCCAAATTTAAACAATAGCCAGAATATGATAAATTTGTTGTTGTTTTTTTTTTGAAAAAATAGATATATATATACATTGGATAGTATTGGTTGTCCCCCTTTCCGATGACATGTTGAAATATTTGGAAACTTTCGTTTATCGAATACAAACACTTATTTTATTCATAATGCCTGGCACCTAAAGTATCCGAATTAAAATAGTATTGAATGATGGGACAGCTGAAACTATCCAAGAGATTACTACATAGCTCGCTTTTCCGACAAAATATCCACTGATCACATATCGAACACAATTTTGACCAATTTTTCTATATGTGGTACTTGTGGTCCATATTCTTGTCGGAAAAATGAGCATGTTGAAAACGTCCTTTTATCATACATAAAACGACGACTTATCTGGTTATTATTCCAAGTTTCTTATATGTTTACCGATCATCGGGGTGACCGCCACCCAAATAATTATAAGTGGCTGTATGCGGGGTTGAACCTACGATCATGCGAACGATAGTCGCATGCACGAGCCATTGCCCCGCAATCGATGGTCGAACTAATTTTTTCAGCTTATGATGCCAGCGGACCATAATATCATGAACAAAGTACCGACTCGCAGTCAAATTTGTGTCGCTTTCAAAAATTTTGCATTGAAAATTCATATTCTTTATTATCTTCTAGCAAATATGTCCACCTAGGGCGATCTCTTGACAAAATTATGAGCGAAGAAGTTTCTTTCATGTATATGATAAGTACCGTCCTATATTGTTCAGACTTAACAAATATATGGAAGAAATGTTTGAGAAACAAGTAGACACACGCAAAGTAAGACAGGTGTCATGGCATCGGACTTGCTGAAGCTCATACATCTATGTACAGTCATGGAATGCAGTCAACAGTCAATTTTACTACATATATACTGAATCATCGCCAGATAGGTGGACGTGTCAGAATCGGCTACTTCCCATACATAATAATTGATTTGTCCCTTTTTGCACTTTTATTCGAAGGAAATGAAGATGTAAATCATTTAATGCTGGAAAAATGAAACTCCCAGAAGAAAGCGTTTTTTTTTTTGGTCTATTTAACTCATATATTTTTACCTTCACAACTTTTAAGTAGTTGCACTGAATTCATTAAAATTGGACACAATTTATGCGTGTTATAAATTAATATCTGAGAATGGAAAGAGAGTATGACAACATACACCCCTTCAGGTGCCACACGTATATATTGACGGACTTATTGAAAATCATTTTTCTCCAGTAATTAATTAGTAAACTGAAGTTATTCACTTTTTTGTCGATTAAATTGAATTATAACGCTTGGTTCCTCTCATATAAATTACATCATTTAGACCATATTTATCTAGATTTGTACCTTTCATTCAACTGCACTAAATGTAGACCCCATCAGGTATTTAATACTGCGAATGTAAATATGCCGCAATGCCTCGCCCATGCCAGTTGACTGACTTAGCAAAAGTCAGTGCTCTTTCTATAATTTCTAAGCGGACGAAAAAGGGAGTAGGATGGAAGTCAATGTAAGTAATCTGACAGTAATTTCCGAACAGGTTTTTGTATCTTCATCCGAAGGAATGGGGTATATGTACATCATTTGTTACTACCAAAAATGTAATACCAAGAAAAAAGCGTCTGAAACACTAAATATCTTTTGACCAAATGTGTTTCACGATTTTTTAAGTCGATTGAGCGATGTCCGCTTATCTGGGTGACTGGCTAGTTAGCGAATACGATAACTGCAGTAAATCTTTACGAAACTTCTTCAAATGTCGCACACCGTAACTATTGTAAATGGGCTATATCGACTTAACCATCTGGTAGCTTCCATAAAAATCGACCGGAAATTCGAACTGTTCGCTGCAACTCCTAACTTGTATACATCAGCCCATGTTTTTGTCCATTGTATTTGCTTCACAAAATATGAAATAAATCACCCACCACGCACCTTCTCATAAAAATGAATTGTCCGACACAAAAATTCACGTTAAGCCTTTACTATAGTAAAGTCTGTGAATGAAAATGGACCGCATCGACACACGACTTTTGGTACCACCAGTACAAATTCTAAAAATGAATACTTCCTTCCAACTTCCAATTGGTTGGCTGTAATAGTTCATGTTTTTTCATTGCTTTGATTTGTAACACATGATAAAATCTGTCAAGTAACCACGCCCGCTTCCGATGCATCAAGTACATATTTGGCACAAATAATACGTTTGGTAATTTAAGGTTTGAGAACTAAAATGGCGGTCGCCAAATGGAGTACCTTCCATACAAAAAGACCGAATTGTCTCATTTTAATTTTTCCGTTGACCCTAAGTCGTAGTGTTCAATTATCTAAATTTCTGCCAATTGTATTATATTATAATGCTAAATCGATCGAGTTACTACACCCTCTGCGGTAACTCCCGCACAAATTATCTAATTTAACCCATAAATTCCTAGATTCATATCTATCATTCAATTGCATTAGATCCAGTATAATGTCGCACTCATCAAACTTTTAGTAAATACAGTTCTGCGAATGAAAATGAATTGCGTTGCCAAGCCCCTATTCACACTAATTGTGCGATTTAGTAAAAATCAGCGAATAAGAACCTCGCGATGTAACAAAATGACATCGCACGAAAACAAAATGGCATTGGATGAAGATATATGTAAGGCAGTTAACCTGACTGAAATTTCTATACAGGGTTTAGTTTCGTACACAACTAGTGCCGCCAGAGACAAACGTAATCATAGACCGCACCCATCATATGTGTATACTATACCATTTATTGACGAAGTTGTTTTTCCTGCTGGACTAATTTGTCCCAATTCTGACACCTTCGCGACATAGCGTCGTGGACGACGTAGCGGATCATCATCGGATAAGCGAGCGTAACCAAAACGACCTTTTTTCACATATTGATATATGATATATTGATATATCTGTGGTCACAACCCGTAACAGCCTAACTCGAATTAGAACACAATTGAGTTATTAGCACCACTAAGTTTATTTGTTCCAAATTTGTCATGTTTGTATCTCTTCTAGGAAGGCAATTAATCCTAAAAAACCTAATAACTTAAGTTATTTTTCTAAATGACTGTTTTGGCATAACTGCCTAAGTCAATTTAGGATTACAACAAATATAAACATTATTTTTTCATCATTGCCTAAATCAACTTAAGTCGTTAATCCAAAAAAATAAAGAAAAAATTTTATTTTCCTAACTTGAGTTAAGCTCTTATTCCGAATTACAATTTCGTTTTTTGATAAACATAAATTGAGTTAAGGTCTTTCTCCAAACTTAACTAACTCAACTTGAATTTTTTTACTTTCTTTCGTTCAACAATTCATAAGAGCCTAAGTGTCTTTTTCGATAATATCTTTTGACAGCGAGAATAAACAACTATTTTTTGTTAACAACTAAGTAAAGAAATTCGTTTCCTTGGAATCTGTAGCAAAGTTTTCCAAAAAACACCTTCTCCTGATTTTCAGTGAAGATTCAAAACTTTAAACTCCTGTACTGAAAATATTAAAAAACAGACTTAGGCTGTTATGGGTTGTGACCACAGATATATGATATGTGATGTTGTATATTATACGATATATTTATTTTACCCCTTTTTCAGAGGAAATTTGATATTTTACTGTATTTTCAATTATTGCACCCACAATTGCGATGGCACCTTAAAAACATTATGATTCTTTTTAATGATGTATATTTATTAGTATAGTCCGTAATTTATTTGTCGAAAATGTCCCTCATAAGGTGGATTCGGTTCTCATATCTCCAAGTCTTTTCCTACTGAACTGATTTTGTTGACTTGTGACGCCGTGCTGTCCATAGTGTATTATAAATGGACTTAGTCCATTTTTCCAGTGAAAATATATGTTTTAAAATCCATTTTCGTTCACTTGTTCTACCTGTTGTCCATTGCGTAGCAGACGTTAAACCGATCTATCGCCATATTGGTGGACGTGGCAGAAATTCTTCTTTTACTTATATTTTGATTTAGTACAATTTTCCAGTGAAAACTGGTATCTTGAAATATTTTTTTGTAACCACGCCCAAAACTATTGCTGTCTCTTACAAATTTAACAAAATAGGTCGGATAAATTTATATCGGTCTTTAGGTCACATTTTAGTCTCCTAGTCGGATCTACTACTGTAACTAAACGCCCCCGATTCTGATGTTCCTGACACACAGTGGCAACATATTGCGCATGTTATGGCAACTGCCACTAAAACTGTACTTGGGTATGAGAAACTGCGCTCGGACAAGTCCTGGTGCAATGGTACAAGTCCTGGTACAATAATGTTGCATAAGGTGATGAGAAGAGGGGCACATCGACTTTTTAGCAGGTGAAAACGATTGTAAAGAGTATGTAACAGGGCTTCCCTCCTGTAAGGACAGTTATGGACATTTGGTCATAGGTATGCAGAGAGTGCTGCAATTATGAAGAGAGCATTGTTACAAGATCCTAGTTTTGAATATACCACCGATGGTATAAATTGCCAAGCTTCGACCTAAAACGAGCACAGAATAGCAGTATTGCGACTTGAGAACACCAAAGATATATAAGACCGTTGACAATGAGCAGATAAACAGAGTGTATTAGCTCCTAAAGGCAGTTTGGCCCAAGGAGTGCATGCCCAATGATAGGAAATTAAGTGTGCTATGTCTTGTATTTAGAAAAGGCGATGCATATGTCCGTAAAAATTATCGCGGTATCAGACTTTTACCCAATGCTCAAAGGGTCCTGTTGAGTGTGGCTAAAGCCGATTTTAGCTAATTTGGTTAGGCCTAATCAGTATGGCTTTAGATCTGGCAAATCAACAACGTACTAGATATTTACACAGCGACAAATTCTGGAGAAGACTCGACACGTATCATCTTTTCGTCGATTACAAAGCTGCCGTCGGTAGTGCATTACATCACAAACTATATGAGGTCATGTCTGTGTTTGGAATTCCCGCGAAGTTTATACTTCTTTGTAGGATGACGCTGATTGACACGAAGTCTTCAGTAAATATAGGCAAAAATTGTATTGAGTCTTTTTACACCAAACGAGGATTTAGGCAAGGCGACAGCCTATCTTGCGACCTCTTTAACATACTGTTGGAGATGATTATGGGAAAGCTGCAGTTAACACGTCTGGTTCACTGAGGTTGGTTTTACTTGTCTTTTTATGTGGCGCAGAAACCTGGGTTATGATACAAACGAATGAATCAGTGCTGGTAGCTTTCGAGAGGAATGTATGGACTCATCACCGTTGACGAAGAGTGTCGCCGCAGCATGCACAATGTGCGCTGTATGAGCTATGTGTCGACATATAGTGCTGACGTGGTCCTGCGCATTAATATACAGCGATTGCGTCGTGTTGTGGGGATGGATACTATCGAAGCTTGGGGTGACAAATTAGAGAATAAGCGCAGAAGACTGAAGCACGTGGAATTATTTTTTGTATGCGGTGTATAATAGACATGCACTACAGTGCTTTCAACAGACATGCGGATAGGCAGGAGAATTGCCATGCTTAGATCGACATATGTTTTAACGAGGACCAGAAATGTTAAAGTCACATAGATTTTTACAACGATCAAGAATATATGTATATTATTGGTTATCAGAAGATAATATTTATTTGCATTAGCATATGGCGATTTCAAGTTATTCAAAAGAAACCAATTTTTACGAGTATCCGGAAGGCAGCATTAGGCTTATTTCAGAAAGAACTATTTTCTACTTAATGTTAAACTTTTATTCAATATTCAACTACGAAAAAAAAGAAAACAAAAACTGGAACTGGAAAAAGTGTAGCAAATCTCAACGTTGATGAAAGGAAAACACTGAAAATCCAAGTCACGTGCTGCTGGTTTTGGGCCTGTTGACACGCATTTACAGTCGTTTGCGGAGAGTAGTCGAAAGTTACTTTTTGAGGAATAATTAACATCTGGCGCACACAGTTTTATTTGTACATTGAAATTAAACTACTCAGAAACCATCACAGGCAGTCACGGACAACTTTTTATCACATTTAGATAAGTGGGATAGATGGCTAAAAATAGACGCACATACAAAACCGCATTGTGTGAGTGTTACATGTAGGTTTCTATATCGTTCTAGCGATTGTTATTAAATTTGTTTAGTTATTCCTTGATTGTCTGGGGGTAGATTCAGAAGTAATTCGGATACAAAAATATTAGGGCAATTTATGATCCAATCTAGGAATATTCGAAATAATTTAAAAACTTTCGAACAGGAATCTAGTAAATGCTGCATAAATTGAATTTTCAGCCTTTGCAGAATTTTGAAGAAAGTTTATTAATACAAGGATTTACAATAATACAATAATAAGAAATTAGATAAAAGTTTAAAGAAGAGGACGGCACGAAAAGACAGCCGATTGCAAAATTGTACTGGCGTAATATTACAGTCAATGCAGACGAACTATCCAATACCACTGCTGCTGAAAAACTCAGACCCGTTGAAGCCAACCTTATGCATAGGATATTTAATTAATTCCAACTACCCAGAAGATGTCGTTCAAAATAACAATTATGTTTTCATCAAATATATCTCACTATCTTTTAAATCGACAAAATAACAGAAGTAAATTTCTATGGCACTTCTTCAAACTTGGTACCCCCTGGTACTTCCCATGAAAATAAATGACTTAATTTATACATTCTTAAGTTAGCTTCTTTCAAGCAGTTATACTAAATTCAGTTAAAATTTGGCACTGCTCATGCGTTAGGAGAACCAATTTTTGAAAATGGAGAGCATTGCAACACTCCTTCCGGCGCCTCCCATAAAAAAACGTTATAAAAAAAACAGATTCGCTTGCATACCATGAATGAGACATTGAAGAGCTTCTCACATTCTGTGGGTTTACACGCATTCTATTTTTAGACATCACAGTTTGAGAAGTATTAACAAGACATGTCGATTACTCGACTAATCGAAGTGTTCGTCAGACACATTGTGGCGACCGCCGCTCAAATAATAATGGTGGCTGTAGGCGGGGTTGAACCTGCGATCATTCGAACGATAGTCGCGTGTACTAACCATCGCACCATGTCTGTCACACAATTACATTATAATGCTTGATAATACTCGAAGAAAACCAAGTAATGCGAATTTACGTTAAGGAATTGAAAAATCAATTATTCTACCACGCATAAGCATTGTCCGAGGCAAAAGTTAGTGGTTCCTGGTTACTAAACGGAGGAGATCAGGAAATTGTAGTTTAATTCTCTTATTGAGACTTAATTTCATTTTTCTAATCAAATAACTGCAAAATAAAATAAAATTATGGTGGCAATTTTGTCTCATGAAAAGTAATAACCACTTCCACCAAATCCAACGTGGCTAAGCCCAATTTCTGTACAGGTAAAACTTCAATTCTAATAATAATAGTGTTCCGGAAATGAGATAATTGCTGAATTGATCAGCTCATTTGTATGAGGGTTTTGTCCACAGAATGCAATTTTCCGTGTTTTTCATTTCCCAGTAAATTGAGAAAAAACATATAATTTCTTGGAAATTCTCAAAAAATTAAAAAAAAATTAATTTTGGGTGGCAAATTTTAATGGAAATCATATCACGTTAGGATTTAAAGCTAAACAAGACTACATTTGTTGAGTTAGCAAGAAAGTAATTTCATGTTTCTCACACAGACGCGCTTTTATTATTTTTGAAGTGCTTCAATTCAGGGAATTTAACGCACCCCATACTGTTGGACAGCTGATATTTCAATTTAAATTCAATTTCAATTGGTGATAAGTCACAACATTTTCAGTGGTCAGTTTTCTTCTAAATGGCTTTGTAAGTATGGAGATATAAAATGCAAATGTTTGACATATTTTGATTTTTTATTTCATAAAAGGTAAAAAAAGTCACGGAAGAACACAGGGTATTTAAGATGTGTATGGTTTAGATGCCTTAACCGAATGCAAATACCAAAATTGGTTTTTCAAACTTTGGACTCGGCGAAAAATACAGGAGCATGGGGTGGTCTGCCCATATCTGGAACCTTCGATTTTCATTTATTTCGGAGCCTGCAAAACTTTTTTCAAATGGAAAATCGTTCCAAACGGATGAGGAGATCTGCTTCCATTATTTTGCTGGAAAGTATCAGTAATTCTTCCATCCCGGGATCGCAAACTTGCTTAAACGATAGCAGATGTCATTGAGCAAATTGTTACATTATGAATTAAAATTAGTTGAATAAAAAGTTCGCAAATTAGTGCGAAACTGCAAGCAAAGAATTTGAAATTACTTTTTTGACAGTTCTACGATAAAACTGAAAATATGAATGCATGCTAACATTGCAATAATATTCTATACGCTTAAGTCATTTTGTAGAATGGCAGAGTATCAGCCTTAAATTGTTTTAAATATTTTCAACAGAATACGAGTATTTTGCAAACACATTTGGAATGCATGGTCGCCATATCCATATGAAGAAAATACAGCATAATTTGTAAAAGATATAAATTTTTGAGATTTGCGAATTCGTAATGACAATTGATTAGGAATGAGGAAAATAACAAGTACAGCGTTGTTTATTTAGTGGTTACAAAATCGTTCGTAAGATAAGGCTGTTAGCTGTTAAATACCTGTCATATGAAGTGTTATTTACTTAGTGAAATGTTTGCCATGTACGAATAACAGTCGAAGAACGCGTGAAACTAATTAAATCTTACTATAAAAGTGATGATTCAAACGCGATTCAACATGATCGATTTTGGCTTTATTGCTTGAGAAGTTTCTAGAAAGCGTCAATTGGCCACCAGATTCATGTGATTTGACGTCGATAGACCATTTTTGTGGAAATATATATTTAAAATATACAAGACCATTTTCAGAGGAGTTATTTGGGTTCTGTGCAAAAAGTCATTTGTTTTTTTTTTCCTAAGTGCGTTACTGCATGCTTTCCATCTATGTACCATTAACTCATATATATCGACATAAAGAATTTTTTTTAGTAATCTCATCTTGATTACAAGACGAAATTGCTGAAATTACACCTTTTTTTATCACAGTGGAAGTTTAATTTTGCACTGAAATTAAATACATAATTGCAATATTGTTGTGAATTCTTTTATGTCTCCTACGTTTATTTTATCTTTAACTTCAAGTAAATGCAAATTTTTGTAATCAATTGAAAAAATGTGTGTTACAGAAAACTCAGCTACCTGCGTACAGAGAAACAAAACGGATTGATTGAAACGATAAAAATAATGAAAATATTTTATCTGATTCCGTTTTAATATCCCAAAATGAATGTCTTTGATTTTTCTGTCGTTTTTGATATTATGTGGATATTGGTTAAGTGGAGTAAAATTTTAACATATGTATGAAACAAATATGAAAGGAAAATTTAAATCGATTCCTTAATACATAATCGAAGTAAGCACAGAATAAGTACCACAGAACGATCTTGTTCCAAATAGAGTCTTACTTTCTGTATCAAATGCAGTTGCGTATATTGGTATTTAAAATAAATCATGGTGTTTAAAAAATCATGGTTTATATGCTGTAAATTTCTCTGAAAATGTAATGCAATTCGAAAATATTTAAAATCTACGCAGAGTGGATAAATTGGTCTGAAATTCCATGTTTATTTCCATGCTTGGTTCCTTTCGCGATATTCCCTAAACCAAGGCAGCGGAAAGGCAGCACACAATTAGCCCTAAAATGTCTTTTTTTTATAACTCGGAAAAATCAAATAATTTCGGCGCGATTTTCAACTCCGGACTAATAAATTTTCTTGTTTTTATATTTTCTATTGTAATATGAAATAACTAAGAAAACATTTTAAAAATTAAATCCAAATTGGTATAGTTTATGAACAATACTCAACTATTCTTATTTGTATGCTCTTTTCAGAAGAGAAGGACATGCTTGTGGCGTCACACTATAGACGGTGTATTGTTAAGGAACTCGAAGTCCCTGGTGCTCACAAAATTAATAAAAAAATGTGCTTTTGGGAACAAGTACATCATAATTGAAAAATGCCAATTTTTTTTTTTATTTATTGGGAGTATATTTGAAGGACTTTCCATTTTTTTTTTTCTTTTTTTTTTGAATTTATTTAGGAGTATATTTGGCAGACTTGCAAGAATGCACGAAAAATCCATTTTCATTAGCATTGAACGCTCATTAAAATGAAATATAATTTAAATAAAGCATATCACTATTTTTTATATTCGTGTAGAACTGTAACGCATTGAAGACCTTTGATATAATTTGCAACAACCAAAAAGAACGTTGGGAAAATATATAAACATGTTATTTAGTTTCCCTGACTCAACATTTTTATCTATTTTTTTAATTAAACGGAGTTTGTATGAAATGCTTCGAATATTATTGTTTCGCTGGTTTTTAAAGGACGCATTTAAATTGAATTAAAGTTCCCAGAAATATCTTAAGTTGAACCAATTTGGGAATGTTTATAATTTTCCCAAAACCACACTTTTTTTGTGGGAAGTGCGTCCCCATATGATGATATTTGCGATAAAAAGGGAGGAATATGATATAAGATTACAACCCTATAACATTAATAGAATCACATTTAGAAACAGGATCAATACGAGTATCAATAAAAAGCGAACTTTTTTATGTTGAATTAAAGAATTTTCGCTGCCTGTCTACCGCGTAAATTTTGTAGCTAGAAGAAAACAAAACGGCTTTTCAAAATTTAGAATGCTCTAGTCAAGGAAAATAAATATACTAGTGCTTGTAACCTCTTTGTTCATGTTACGGTTAAAAAACATCGGGTCAAACTTCATATGTCAAGTTTATCAACCAGAATGCTTACAGTGCGCACAGAGAAGAGTAGAGTTGCTTTTGAAACCCAGTATGGTTGAGTAGTAAAGTATTAGGTCCTAAATAATTGAAGCTGATTTCGACAGTAATTGTGCCAAGTTATTGTGAAAAGAAAACAAAAAAATATGTCGTTGATGCTTCACAGACACTTTTTGTTTATGGCTACATAATCTTGTAAACTGGTTGTATTTTTTGTGCGTATAACTCGTATAAGCTCATTAAACCAACTCTAAACACTTATACGTCTATTTTTGAATATACGAGTATAGTAAATTATAAGTCAATTATGATACATAAGCTCCATTTTAAAACACAGCCCGACACAATTTTTTGCTGAGAATGCGTATCTACAATTGATTAAAATTGGCTTCTGTTTTCAAAACATCACATTGTAAAATTCGGGAAGTTTGGGCTAAACAAATTTCAAGCAATATTTCTAGAGGGAAAACGATTTACGGAATTAATACTGCTATACGAGTATTCCATTCCCAACTTCTCTATTCCATGCCATTAAGTTCGTTACTAGCCATCAATTTTATACCCTACATCACATATGATAGAAGAAATATTGATTTAGGACAACTAAGTGTAACATTCAAAAATATAAGTAATAAACCCCTCGAAATTTACACGTTATACCACAGCGTACGTGACAATAAAAAACCAAGCTTGGGCATATGTATATGTATTTCAAATGTCCTAAGGACGAAACTTGTAGTAAGTGGTCAATATAAATCAGTGTTTTGGCCTCCACAAAAATTGAATGCCTAAGACAATATATAATATGCATATAATCATTCCTTTAAGTCACTGTTTTGACTTTTCATTAAATCTTCGCATGTGATTCAAATCAAACATGTATGGGAAACTATCTCATATTAAGTGAGCTTAAATGTATTTCGTTTTCTAAATTCACTGTGATAATTCCGAATGTCAGAAGCTTTTACTAGAATTGACGATTGTCGACTATTTGAAGTATTTGTCAGCACACCGAGGTGACTGCCTCTCAAAGAATGTTGTATGGCTTTATTGGGTTTCACCACTCGACCACAATCGTGTGTTTCGACCTCAATCGTGTGTTTCGTTCAATGGAATATTACCAATTTTTATAGGATAGTATCACTTCTCACAACCTTAGTTTTCATTTTTGTTTTCATTTTTTTTTTAATTGACTATATTTGAATATGCATTTTGGTTTCCTCATGTGCTAAATCTATTCACAATGATCTAAGGCTGTTTACGTTTTCGTAGACAACTCGAACGATTTAATTTTGTCAGGCCTAACTTTATTAATCTTGCGTGTATGGTTGTACAGCTTTTAGAAGATACAGTTTTTACCAGGAATTATCTATCGTGCACATGGTTAGAGCACAGCACAGTACATAATATGGTGGGTTTAAGTCCAGATACAATTACCTATCAATATTTATGCGGCTGTCATCTGGATGCGTCTAACGAACACATCGAGTAATCGAGGAACGATAGTGCCTTTTCTTCAGACTTCCAAAATCTAATAGTGGAATGACTATGCTTGGTATTGCTTGCTACTCTATCATATATCAGTTGATTATTTTCTGTAGCCAATTCTACCTATTTTACCGTTCTTCCCCACCCTATCTTGCTACTTAACCCGCCAAAGTTCAGACATTAGTATGTGCGCTACTTCTATGATATGGAGACAGTGCCCTCCAGGCGGTAAGGGCGCGTAAGTGAACAACGACGCTCGTAAAAAAAAACACCATATTCACTTTCGGAATAGTCGTTAAACTGTAAGTCTCTCGTATAGCAAATCTAAATATTGAATGCGTGTTGGATCACAGAATGTATGAAGCTCACCCATATTCTATTTATGTAAAACAAGACAATACGTTTTGTTTTTACTTTGACCGAAGCCTGTACTAACTCTGTCTGTGTTGACAGATTGTACGAGGGCGGTCCCAAAACTAGACGACCTAGCTAGCGTATAGAGGTTGGTAGTAGTTTAAAAAGATTATTTTGGTGAAATGTGGCAAAACATGTTTCAAGACGCCACGTTGTTTAGCATTTTTATTTGAGCCATCAGAATTGAACGATCTCAGTGAATTTGTAAACGTGAAAAAAATTCCCCACCGTTATGTAATTCAATATTTTAATCTGAAAGGTTTGAATTCAACCAATATTAAAGCCGGGCTAGTTTCTACTCTGGGAAAGTCTGCTTCTTCGTTTACGACTGTAAAATATTGGGTAGTAGAGTTTAAACGAGGCCGGATGAGCTGCCAAAACGAACACCATACTGGTCGACCAATTGAGGTGTCCACGCCAGACACGGTTAAGAATATCCACAAAATGGTATTGGCAAAGCAACGGTCAAAACAGCGGACTGGTGTGGGAAAATCCTATCCATATGCAGGCAAGTGCATGGCTTCTGTCCTTTGGGATGCGCATGGGATTATTTTTAACGATTATCTTCAGGAAAGAAAAGCCATCAACGACGAATATTATGTTAATTTATTTCTGCGTTTAGGCGATTAAATTATGGAAAACGGCCGCATTTGGCGAAAAAGAAAGCCTTGTTTCATAAAGGCAAAGCTCCAGTTCACACATCCACGATTGTGATGGCCTAAATTAATTACCTTATTCGCCAGATTTAGTTTCCTCGGACTATTTTCTATTTCCAAACTTGAAACAATAGCTCTATGGTATGCGGTTGGCTGTTTTAAGGAGTTTGGCAATTGTTACTAGAAACAGGGTATAGAAGCTTTTGAATATGGCTGGGAAGACTGTATGGAACTATAAGGAGATTATGTTGAAAAATAAAGAACATTTTTCCCAACTTTTTTGTGTGTTTTTTGTTAGTCCGACAAGGTTTGGGACCACTCTCGTAGCATAGCGCCTTTCCACTTGTTTTTAAACTAAACTTTGTACGATATTTTTCTAAAAACCAGGTATATTTTATTACACTGGTACGATACTTCTCGGAAGAAAATTACGCAATATTTGCATGCTTTGCATGTCAGAATCCAATTCAATTTTGTTGGTTCCTACTTCAATATTATGAATTAGCTTGAAAGCTTGAAGTTACAAGTACACAACTGCTTCCAAAGCAGCCGTTAGGAGACAAATCACTTCTCGCAAGGTTAACAGCAGTTTGTTTAGGCGGGAACTGGTTTTATGGTACGAAAATTCTAGTTTCAAATTAGCACTTTTCCAAATGGATGTACATGTTAAGTCAGAAACAATACCTACACTATTTTTGCAGACAAATAATCATATTTTGTCCTTCTCGACAATATTCCGGCTGCCAAAAATTAATAGATTAAAAAGAAATTAAAGGACCCACAACAAAAGATTAAATTGGTTTACCAAGAAGTACAGTTTAGCATAAAATGTTAGGTTTTGGGTTGCAGTGAAAACCGGTTAACACAAACACAAGAATCAGTCTTTTAATATTTTGCTCTAGACTTAATATATTTTCAAGGATGAGGAGACAATTTTTGAAATTTTCTAAGAAATCACAATGCAAATTTAGTTATACTATAAGTCAACTATCGAGCAAACATTTTGCTGAGTAAATGGTCTTAAAATTGTCAGATCTCATGATAGGCAAGTATTCGTCTGTAACTCATTTTCAGCAGTTACAAACACGTTAGTAGGAGTAACAATAAAGTGTTAAATCGGCCGTGCGCTGAGTTTTAAGTTTATTAACATGGTAAACAAGAAATGCAGAGAAAGCTTATTTGTGGTCCTCTCTCTTGTTCCCTTTATAGAAGCAAGCCAGTAAGTACAATTACAGAAAAGTGGTGTTTGAAATAATTTAAAACTAATCCAAAATTTAGACAATTGAAAACAGTCAATATGCCACAATTATAGTAAGATATTGATGCCATGCAATACAACAAATTGAAATTTATAACTTGTGGGCAAGTATATTTATTTATGTTATATTTCTCTTTTTTTCGAAACTAAGACGAAATCTGAAATAAATTGGATCTAACCAGTGACAATGGCAATGGATAATTAATATCTTAAACCAAAATCGATACCCCTCCCATTTCGTAAGCAATTTCGGCCCACAATATTTCAATCTTAACATCACACTTAATTAGTTTACTCATTTTTACGGAACTTTTTGTATCTACGAGTCAAAGGTACATTGGTTGCATAGCAGCCGCATGTCAATATGTTTCAAATGACCTTCAACAAGTAAAATGCAATAAGAGGAAACGCACATAGTCGACTCCCACCACCCTCTGCACAAATCCAAATTGTATTTCCACCATTATGTTGGAATAGATTACGTAGCCCAATGCTGTATAAAAATTGCAAGTTGATAAAGTTGCGAACTGCCATTAGAGGCTTCGCTGCAAATGCTGTCATCGATTCGAAAGTTACGTTTGAAATCCAACAACATCGGAGGCAGCTGCGGTCCGCAATCCATGCGGTTTTGTTTAGGTCAATGTACATCACTTAATATAGATGAGCACTCACATACGGCCAAACGGCGACGAGTACGGGCATTTGCAACGAACACGTTGAACAAGATTCGTTGTGAGCAAAATAACCGCAATGTCCATAAAATATTTAATACCAGGAGAGGTGGTCCTCGAAAAATACGGTATGAAAGAAAACGTGGAGGTATCCGTCATTTAACAGTGTGTTGTAGTAGAGCTTAATATGGTTGATAAGGTTTACACATAAACGACGATATTTTTTCGATAACTTTTCAATGACTCATTTTTGCAGCTTCTGTAATTCCAATAATCATTTAAACATTAGTGCCTCTAAAGTCTCAGAAAAATCTGACACGTTTTACTTTATATTTTTTGATTGTTTTTTTTTTTAACAATAAGTAATTATTTTGAAGAAAAAAAAGTACAGAGATTTTAGTCAACTGAACTGATTTATAATACATAACTTTCATTCAACGTCATTTTGCCTTAGTTCAAAAGTGCAGAGTGGAACGAGGTATCATTCAAGGTTCTCATAAAAAGATCTACGGAATAATCATCGCTCATTATTTGAAAAACGATCGCCTCGATGCATCTGACAACTACTTCGAGTAGTCGGGCAATAGACAGGATTAGTAAATGTTTCTCAAGCTGTTACAGTCTGAGTGGGTCTAAAAACAGAATGCGTGTAGAAGAAAAATACCCCATATTAATGATGTAGATTAATCGCTGATTTTTACTAAATATGTCAATTTCTATAGATAGGGGTGCGGCAATGCAATCCATTTCAATTTGCAGAATGTCTGATGCGTTCTACTTTATTGAATTTAGTGGAACTATGTAAAGGTATGAATCCATTAATAAGTATATGGATTAAATTAGATAATTTATATGGGAGCTACCAGAGAAGACATGATTATTTGGTCGTTCTTTTTTAATTTAATTAAGTTACGAATTAGGGATTGCAGCGGATTGCGGGCAATAAAACAGTAGAAGAAACCACTTCAATAACTCCGGTATGTTAAAATGTTGAAAAAATTCATTCTTTCGCCGATTGCGAAAAATTTGCTCAGGAGTGTGTTACATCATTGCATTATTCTGAAGATAACAAAATTTAGAACGCAGACCAAACTGTTTTCCTAGATTTTACAATGGCGACAACAACGTGCCCCATATATATGATCTTTCTATAGAAAATTTAAAAAAAGTAACTTTAATTGTCTTTAAATGAACAAATTATTTTTATAACTGCATTTATCTAAAATAAATGAGTCAAGCTTGATCATCAGTTATTCACAAACAATGAAGATATAAAGTAACTTGGTAAAACTTCAATTTTTAGTCCTGCGTTTGACAGATGTGGAAGAACTACCTATTTTTGATAAATCACCAAATTTATATGTGCGATATCCTAAGAGACGTTTCAGTACAATCAATTCTCATTCATAGTAATTGCCTTAAGCCAGCTGAAGTACACAGAATAGACTGCATTTCAATGAAAAAGACGTATCCTGGAATATTTAAGCTTCCGTGTGAGATACCAGAGAGTGCGTGATCTACATAATTGAGGAGAATTTAAGTAACTTCAGGGATGGAATTAGGAATTACGGTAGAAAATCTAATTTCGAGAAAAAGATCAATTTGTGTGGAAGTTACCCTAAAGGGCATTGCAACATATCCCATTTTCGTTCTCAAAATTTAGATTATCAAGCGTATGATATGTGCCAATTTGATCAAACCAGTTGGAAGATATGAAGGTAAGAATATATGGGTTAAATTGATCATTTGTATAGGAGGTACCAGACGGAGCATGGTTACTTGACCAATTTTTCTCCGATTTTGTAGAAAATTTAAAAAAAGTAATGGATAAAAAAATATAGACAACTACAAACAACTAATTGGAATTAGACCAGGGTTGATTGAATTTCCAAAAATTTGGTCCAATGTTGTACGTTTTCATTTTAAGACCCTATTTTAATAAACGCTGAATGTGTGCCAAATTTGGTAAATGGAATGCAACTACGTAAAAGGTGTGAACCTTTGAATATTGTGTTTGAATATTTGTGCTAAATCGGCCATTTATATGGTACGTATCAGAAGGGGTGGGGTTATTACTATTAGGCTGTGTCAAAAAATTCCAAAAGATTAACTGCAGTTACCGTATCCGTTAAGATGAACGTCACTCAATCGAGTTAAAAAGTCTTAATACCAATTTGGTCAAAAGGTACTTGGTAGTTTAGATGTTTTAGATGTGTTATCAAGTGAGATATAGCTTTAGTCCTCCAGGTGAAGGTACATAAATAGGAACATATTTTAATAGGGTTAGAGTTGATTTCAATCGTGTCAATTACATGAAACAACTTTGAAACAAATGGTGAAAATATCTTATTCACAATATTAGGAGAGTTCAGGTTTTAAAATCTGTGGATATTTTTATATTATTGTAGAAATAGAAAATCGAAGATTCGATATCTCAGTCCAACAAAATTTCAAGAAAAAAAATTTGACTTTTTTTTCTTTTTTTTGAGTCTATTTAGAGGATTTCAATAAAAATTGGCGTATATATTTGAAACGGGTAATGGGCAAAAGCGGTTCAGGTCATAGTATAGCCGGTTCTCAAAGCCACAGCGTTGGCCAAAGTTTAATTAAATTTTGCAAACGTTCTTTGACTGGATCACGTATCAATGGATCTCATAGATGCATATTTTCTCCCAAACTGGTGGCTTTTCAATGTTATTTTCATCTCTTCCATAGGCCACAACTTTCATTGGAATTTGAATATAATTAGCACATTCAGAAAACAGAATATATTGGCCCATGTTTTAACTGCCCCAGCATGGTTTCACAGCAGCTTCAAGCTGTGATTTCGTATTTTGTACCAACATTTCAAATAATGTTGTTGTATCGGACTTATATTAACAACATAATACAAATGTGAAATGTGTGTACTAACGTTTCTAAATAAACGTTTTCGTCAGTCTTTACCGATTATAATGCAATGCATTTCCACCTGTACATATACATCTACCCAAACTTGCCAATGTCCATATTGTTTAATTCTACGTTATAGAGAGCTACGTAGAACCTTCTATAAGAGATATGAAAACCAATTTCCCGGTTTCTAACGTTATATGATTCCTTACAAAGGCCCGCTGACGTAAAAATTTGAAATATCGTTTCTAATTGTAAAATGTATTTACGTTATTTTTTGATTATGAGCATGATTTACTTACTCTCTGTATGCACAACATGACCAGATGTATGTTTGCCGCCGCTACTGCTGCTGCCACCCGACGAAGCTCCAGACAATGAGGCAAACTTACCAAAAGAACTTCCGCCACCATGTCCGCCGCTGTGACCACCGCTAGGGTGAATAGGATATAGTTTGGAATGTGCCGAATTGATGATGTGTTTTCCCACATCAGTGACTTTGTCACCAGTGGTTGCCACCAACTGACCGCTGGCACTAAGGGCATAACCGCTGCCCTTGATCAGTTGGCCTTTGAGAGCGGTCACGCCACCTGTTATAGCCTTCACAGCTTGGAAGATGGTATTGAGGACGGTTTTCTTCAAAGACCAAGGATCAAATTCCACAGAATTGCCCTTTAGTGAGAAACATATAATAAGTTTTACATCACTTTCAGTTGAATTATATCATAAGCTAATAATTACTTACATGATGTATATCTCCGTGTCCTCCATGATGGCCACCACTGCTACTGCCTCCCGAACTGGCGGAGGCCACAGAGGCCGAGGCATGCCCTAAGCTGGAGAGTAGGCCAGATTTTAAATGCACAACATAATCTGTACTTCCAGAACGCTTCTGTATATTGGATTCTTTGGCACTAGCAATTGCTTCATTGTCCACCGTCACATCGTCCAGTGATATGGACTTCTCCTCGGCTGCAGGGTATGAGTGCGTCAGCAATGGCAGTGTTAATAGCAGCAGCTGCAAATACTGTAAGAAATATTTCCACAATTAAAAGTACTCGTATGAATGTGATTTCATGAGGAATTATGTAATTAGATTTCAGTCATTGTAATCGGGCATGGAAAACAGCTGTGTGCTGCAATATTTCACTCGCATGATGAACGTTTTGAGTGGAGCTGGTGGAAAGTTTGCAAATAATTTCAAGTGTTACAATTTCAGGCAATTTGTCGCATGCAATGCAAGGGTGAATTGAAGCCAAGCGTTTAGATTGCGAAGGAGATAGACGATGTACAATAACTTTCGTTTCAAAAAAACAAAATTCCAGTTATGATAGTTTCTCATAACAACACAAGGATTCAGATATTAAATTTAAAGGCAAGTTGCTGTTTAGTTCATTTCTTCATCGCCTATTGGCGCCAATCCACATGTGTGAGTACACAAAGTCTGAATTAAAAATTGTGACACAAAAGAAATTAAATCGAGACTGGAGATAATTAGTGCAAAAATATTAAAAAATTTTGTTTATGTTATGAAATTTTGGTTAATATAACAAAAAATCTACTGATATTGTGCGTCTATTAGACAGGGGTTTAGAGGTAATTACTAATATTTTTCTGCTTTTTATTACACTAATTTCAAAGATTAACTAAGTGCATGAATACAAAAGCGTAGTCACGTAGGTCAGCGTCTGCCAGTGATTTAAATTTTCTTTGAACTCACGCTCACAAACAGAATTCTTTTTAACGCGAATTTTTCCCACCCCTCACGATTAGTTCAAATTTGAGAAATAAAATATTTTATTCATTTAGTGGTTTCAAAACCGCCAGTCTGTAAAAACTGTCGGCTGTTAAATGTCTGTCATCTGTTTAGTGAAAGGTTTGCCATTTACGAATATAGATCGTTTTTTACAACCGAAGAATGCATAAAAATAGTTAAAACTTACTACGAAAGTGGTGATTCAAACGTGGGCTTTCAATCGAACAAAATGTTCTTCAGCGATGAAGCTCATTTCTCAATCAGTGGTTACGTCTACAAGTGTTTGGGCACATATTGTGGTCTGGAGGTGTTACTGGGCCGTAGTCTTTCGAATACTACCTTAAAAGAATTCACTGCTGCAACCAATCGTATATAATGGCAAGGTCTAAGCATTATAATGAAATAAAAGTTTTGTAGAATGGTTGAAGAAAGTGAATGTGTTTTGTTTAACTTTACTTGAAAACGAGAAACGGGTAACCCATTATTAGGAAAAGTGTTCGAAAGTCGATTTAATGATCCAGGGATGTGCGATTAATCAATGACTCCAACTTTGAGATTAGTCAATATTGTAATTGATAATTTAATTGATTAATCAAAAATTCTGGTTATTCAGATCAATGATTAATCAATTAATTTGCATTTTGGTTAGCCAAGTTCTAATAATTTATTCTAAATTCATATATTTTATGCAAGAAGAAATATATGACCTACATATGCTTTAAGTGACAAAAAGTGTGTATTGAAACAATTTCATATAATATATGAAATGCCCAGTTATTCAATTTCTGGTTAAGATTAATCATAATTCATGCGTTTTAAATAATCAAAATTATGATTAGTCGTTTAATCATAAATACAAAAAGTACAAGTCTGTAGATATATAATAATTTCGTGACCTGTAGGAAGGACAACCGGTGTAAAGTTATACCGATCCGAGAAGAAAATTTTGCCAGTTGCACCTCTCCCCAACCGAAATGAATTAACAAAAATCACTTTTATACGATTAACTTGGAATTGGTGTTAATAATTTAACACATTTCTTTGGTAGTCTACATGCAAATGATTTTTAACCTTACAATAGGTATCTTAGCATAACTCCTGAAATGTCTAAATATTTGACCAACATTATTTTTCTTACATTCTAACTTATGGATGTAGCTGAACAAGTTAATGATGTTCTTTATGTTGCACCCACATCAAATGGTGAATTTGCAAAACTCGCTTTTTGGGCCTTAATTAGGATTTGGTAAGTCCAATTTAGCTGATATTTGGTCAATCGTAATATGTTACGCCACTTAAAAAAACTCACATGTAAATGACATTAACTCTACACAATTGAATTTATAGTAGTGTTTACGTAGCGCACTGCGACTTTTATATATTCACGCGAAGTAACGTAGATATATATCTTTTTCCCAAATGACGTTCATAACTTTTAAATTGAGTCGATTCGATTGAGTCGTGTCCACCTGTCTGGCTTGTTGTTGCCGCAAATGAAATTTTTTACAACTTTACACAGCCCAATGTTTTGCAGGATTATAGCCGTGGATTGAAAATGGGCTCGCTCTTTCCGAAAGCTATCAATTAAATTGATCCGCAACTTCTGTAGCTTCCAAGTCGCTCGCAGTAGCGGCTTGCATTTTTGTCCATAGTTTTGAAGTATAATTCCTGGTAAAATCTGACAAAATCGGTCGACTAACCACTCTCCTTCTGACACCTCCCATTATTTAACCCAAGTTCGTATCTAGGAATGAAAATGAACTGCATTGCCACGCCCTTTCTGTTACTTCCCACACAAATTGACGAATTTTCCAAAGTTATATTTTTTATATTGGATCCTGTAACTCCTATTTAGTAGACTGCAGCAAGCTGAACATTTATGTGTTGTTTTGGTCTGTAATTTTTGATAAAATTATGAATAAATGTTTTCAATTGCTACACACCATTCAGCACGTCTAATACAAATTCTCAGGTTCTTATTTTCTGTCCAGTTGCACTTCAGTTGAATTTGGTACACTTCTAGAATTTATTAAGATAGTGTCTAAGAGAGAAAATGGATTGCATAGTCACGTTCCTTCCGGTAACTCCCGTACAAATTCGGCGATTTTTCAAAACTCTGTTTTTTCTCTGCAACTGCTGAGAAAACAGAGTGCACGAGCATGAATTTTTATTCATTATATTGCTCTATTCAAAGTGTGTTCTAAAAAAAGATGAGTTTTCAAATTTCGCGGGCTACGTACATTCGACTTTTGATTATTATTTTTTTTTATGTTCTCGTCTCGAAGATATGTTGACGGTTTTATCTATATAGCATCTTTAGTTTGTTTGTGAGAGACATAAATAAGACAATTTTCCTGTATCGATTTTCTGCTATCGAAAAAATGGATCAAAGAAGTTGCATCAAATTTTGTGTTAAAAATAGAATTAAGTGCTCAAAAACACTTAAATTGTTGACAGTCGCATACGGTGAGAGTGCTCTGCGTCAAAAAAATGTTTACAAGTGGTACAAGCATTTCACAGAAGTTCGAGAAGATGTGAATGACGACGCTCGCTCTGGACGCCCCAGCATATCAACAACCGATGAAAATGGTGGGAAAGTGAAGAAAATTGTTATGGAGAATCGTTGAATCACAGTTAGAGAAGTTGCTGAGGATGTCGGCATATCGGTTGGCTCATGCCATGCAATCTTTTTGAAAATTTTGGGCATGAAGCGTGTGGAAGCGAATTTCGTTCCATAACTGCTGAATTTTCACCAAAAACAACGTCGCATGAGCATCGCTCAGGAATTGTTGAATGACGTCAACGATGATCCAGATTTGTTTAAAAGGGTCATAACTGGTGATGAATCATGGGTATATGGTTATTACATCGAAACCAAGACGCAGCCGTTCCAATGAAAGAGTCCAGGAGAGCTAAGACCAAAAAAATCACGCCAAGTTCGAACAAATACCAAGGTTTTGCTCACTGGTTTCTTCGATTACCATGGCGTAGTGCATCAGGAGTTCTTACCACAAGGTCGTACGGTAAATAAGGAGTATTACCTTGAAGTTATGCGCCGTTTACGTAAAGTAATTCGAAAGAAACGCCCGGAATTGTGGAAAAAATGCATGGCTATTGTGTCATGATAACGCACCTGCTCGTTCATCTTTGCTTGTGAGAGATTATTTGGTCAAAAATAATGCCGTTATCATCCTTTAGACACCGTATTCGCCAGATTTGGCCTCCTGCGACTTTTTCCTGTTCCCAAAATTGATGAGACCCATGAAAGGACGGAGTTTTGCGACGATTGAGGAGATAAAAACCGAATCGCTGAGAGAGCTCAAGGACATATCAAAACCTGCATATCAAAACTGCTTCGCGTATTGAAAGAAACGCTGGTACAAGTATATTATATCTGAGAGGGACTACTTTGAAGCAGATAAAATAGAAATTGATGAATATATTAAAATTTTTAAGAAAAATGAAAATTCACCTTATTATTTGAACACACCTCGTATTTCTTGGTTAAATTTGTGAATATTAACTGACTAACCATGCTCTTTTGGTGCATGTGACCGATTTCCTGTTATATCTCCAACACAGTTACAGTAGTTTCAGCTAAGCGAATGAAAATATAATGAATTGTGATGCAACTTCTAAGACCTCCAACATAAATTAACCGATTTCCTGAAATTTATAATTTTTCACCGTAAATACTGCCTCGTAGACGGTATCAATTTTCATTCTTGATTATTGCATTGCCTTATAGTGGACAAATGTGAAGAAATTATGCAAGTAACATCTGCCCTTCTGGTGCTTTCCAATTTAATCTACATATTCTTAGCTTTATTTCATTCAAGCAAACTCGGCTAAATTTGGCTAATTTGACTCACTTGATAAACTTAGTTCTGAGAATGAAAATGGGTTGCAGTGTCGTTCTATTGGAGTAATTCCCATACAAATTACCTGATTTAGCAAAATTTATTAAAAAAAAAATCAGTAATCTTAATTTTCGCCAAAAATGTTTGAGGAATTTGAACACTTGATAATATGTTAAAAAATCAACCGAATAATTCCATCATTTCTGCTACCTTCCATACAAATTGCCTAATTGAACCCATATGCTGTTTGATTCACATCCGACATTCAATTGTACTAAACGCAGTATTTTGCATTAATTCAGAGTATTTGCTGATATTTAACTTATCATGCCTCTTTATTCCAATGCAAATGGCTATTGGGTGTACATGTAAGTCAATTCACCTGATTAAACTTTTGTATTGATGTTATTCACATGTCACTTCACCTGGAACACATTTCTGTACTGATTGCTTTATATTTCTGCAAGCGTAAAGTATGTAAAATTAAATCTGTTTTCTGAAAAACAAAGTTTTTTAATGTCTTAAAATCGACACATTTTCTACAATAGGCCCGAAAAGATACATAGAAGTTGTAAATGGCGTTAAGAAATTGCTCTATCAACTATTTTATCAAGGCAAATTCAACTGAATTTATTCTTCTTTGGTAGCATAGTTTAAATACCCATAACTGTGGATATGTGATTAATTGGTTAATCAAACCTGATGATTAATCCATATTTCGATTAATATAAATATGAATATGTTGTATCATTTACATATATTTTAAATTTTGAATAACGTATTTAAATTTCATTAAATTTTAAAATTTATATACCCTGTATTTCATTAATCATAGATCTGAATAATCGGTTATTTAATCGATTAATCAAAATTCAATTAATTTGAATATTATTAATTACTAATCAAATAACTAGAATTCTGATTAATCAAAATTGAATAACTTATTCCAATTTTAAATATTTTGTATGTGGAAATATGCAAAATATAAAATGTGAAATACAGTATATTCAGTTATTGAAGTGTTGACTACTTAATCAAAGTTTTGATTAATCGATAAATCTCGAGTTTTGAATAATTAAAATAATGATTAATCGAGGAAAAATAATGATTAATCGTAAATATGATTACTCAAAATATATGATTAATCCGGACATTAGTTAAACGGGTTGACTGATTAATCGATTAATCGCGCATCCCTAATCATAACGTTCGCCTTTTTCTTTTTGTATCATATTTGTATAAATCAGCAGCCCGACAAATCGTGCAGATGCTAATTTAAAAAGTCAAACTATTCACACTTTTTCAATAATGAATTCACACATTTGGCAAATGAAACTCAACGGGCATGAAAATTTGAGAGGCAGTAAATCTTGACTAGTGCATGTAAGTAATTGCCAAAAAAGAAAACAAATAAAGTTAAAAAATGAAAACGCGAATTCTGTATTAAATAACAAATTAGTTAATACCAAGTTTTTTTTAACCACATACATGGAAGTAATTTGAACATATGGCGACATCGTATTGTAGGGAATTGCCTTTTCAATCGGTGATATTTTTCGCAAGTATGGACACCCAGCAGATTTTTTTAACTTTACGATATTCGCAAGTATAGTGTTTATATATTGTCTACTTGCAAATAATTACTTACACTTATGTCTGTTGAATAAGATGTCTTCAGAACACCGAGTGTGAGCAACTGGGGAAAGAGAATTACTTCTGCCTTCCAGTAGTAAAAGATATTAGTTCGGAACCAGTTTGGAACCAATTTCACGCAAACAGGCAAATAATTTAGGATGACATAGGTTTGGTTAGAATTCTTCCATTTAATTTCGAAACGGCGCCATGATGGTTTATGATCGTGATTTCGATCCATGATGCAACCATCAAATCTTTTTTGTGAGCGGTAGCCATGTCGTTGTGTCTGGTAAACACATCCAATAGTTGCGCAATCGACAGGCCTAGCAAAAGTTTCTCAAACCTCGATTCCGATTCGGCGTTCAGCAGTAACTTTCATCCAATGAGTCTAAAATAAGAACAATGTAAGCTCACTAAATGTGAAAGGCTCTCCCATATACCATTCAAGGAAAATTGTTTTTTTTTTAACTAAAATTTAACAGACTTATTTTCGTAAAAATTAAATATTACTTGTATATAGTAAATCATACTCATTAGTCGACTTCAATTGCTCATCATAATGCCTTTTATTGGGTTCACGATGCTTACTTTTTCAGTTTTAGTGTAGCTTAAAGTCTCTCCGATTCTAAAACAATATGATTTAGAAAACCACGAAATGGAAAATGGAGAAAATTCTGAAATGGCTAATGGAAAGAAACTGCTGATTGAGAAGCTGTGCTATTAAGACCAATCTATAATAATTTTAGGTTATGAGTTCCAAATTATGCGCAAAAAAAGTCATTCGAATCTGTCATTTTGTATAAAAAGAATGGGGATATTCATCTTCCTATCACTAGTCATATTAATCGATATGAAGTATTATGAAATCTTAGCGGATCGGTTTTGTTCGTAGACGAAATATAAATGTTAGCTCATTCAATTACATCTTTTTACGCTGTGGGAAATAAATATATTACGAGAAGTTTCAAGGAATTTGAGCGGACCTTTCAAAAATTGTGATAGAAACAGGAAGTTCACTTTTCTTTCAGTTTTTATAAGATTATAATTTTTCCCTATTTTATATTAGAAATACATTGATTCGTTTCTTGCTTAAAACAAAACTATGAACCGATATTGATTCGGTTTCTCTCCCTCTCTATAATGAAGCAAATATTTTGCTCCGAGGACTTGAAACGAAATTATAGGTTTTGCAATTTGACTTCGTCAGAAATAGAACTGAAACTTGATGTAGTCTTTTTTATGGCACGTAAAACGAGACCTGGTAAAACGGATTTAGAAAGGTAAATTGCTTCAAATAATTAAATTTTTGATCTTTCGATACAAGGTGCTCAGAAATGTCCACAGCTATTTAAACATTTTCTCTTTTTTTTGTTTTCTTTTTTTTAATATGAATAAAGCGTTTCAGTATTTGAAGTTTCTTTTTGAATGTATTAAAAGAGTAGCAAAATTCAATATAATTTAGATTTGGTAATCGGAGAATTATACAATTTTAATTCAGATGCCAGAAATTGAAACAAATCAGGTATTGTAAAAGAGGTGGTTTTAATCGCCCAATGACAAGTTGTATTAGTTGGTGCAAATTGTTACGCCTTGCCAGGTTAAATCGATTTTCAAACCTATCATGGAAGGTATGGGAGTTACTAGACGTGGTTGACTATTTTGTCAGTTTTCAATCTCGAACCATTACTTCAGATTATTACCACAAATGTTCCTAACAGATCTGCTTGAGTATACATTTACTTGAGTTATCGTGAACAACATGCGTCCATTCATAGACGTAGACAGAAATCAAACCCCATTTTCTTTAAGATTTACTTAAAATCACAAACATTTGACAAATGCAGTAAATCAAAATATTAAATCCATACGCCTAAAATTTGCGTTCCGCATAAATCATGCCACAATATCTTGTATTACACATTTCGCGGTATTTTTAAAATGTGCATAAATTTTAACTCTTCTCCCATAAAATATTGGCATAAATATGCATGTATGAATGTTTATATCTATGTGCTAATATTGAATATGTAATGTGTGGCAAGTGTTTCTTTTATTTGAATCGTTTCTTCGGAAGAATATTGCATAATTTTCAAATATGTATACAGCAAAGGCTTTATGCAACCACGCTCTGGCGTGGAGTTTTTATGCCTTTGTGAGACTTGGCCATAAAAGCTTTAAGCAATTTTAAGATAATTATTGGCATTTAACAAAACAGCAACAAAATGACAATAAATATTCAAATATTTCTTAACTGAACTGTGGCGACCGATGACAGACAATTAATTTTGTAATTGTAATGTTGCATATGATTGATTTGCTGAATGTCAAAATAAAATGTCTTCATTATTTTGATCCCTGTATGCTGATCAATTGGAGTAAAGTTACAAATATTTCATAAGATTTATAATAACAAAAACATGTGTTTCGGTTTATGGTTCGATGATTTCATTGTTTTAAGTGAAGCATTTAATTGAACATTTATCGTATTTCACCCTATTGCAGTATTTATGTATGAAAGCAAAACATTTTACGTTTTGTTGGAAAATTCAATTATTTTTAAGATGTTATTTGAAACATGGTTACCTTGCCCTCTTATGTGTTCCTTTCTGTGATAGGTAGTAATACGCTGTACAACCGATATAATTCATTGTTAAAATGATTTCAAGTTGAAGAATTTATTATGTTAAGTAATAAAATATTACGTTTTCGTTTTGTCCAAAACTACGTTAACGACGAACGAACTAAAAGTCGTATTACATTCATAACTTATAATTTATTCAGTCATAATTAAATTATCACTTTCAATTGACAGTGAAATAAAAGTCAAATGGAAGAATTTAACAATGCTGCAAATGAATGAAGTCGAATCAGTTGCACCATTCGAAGATGTGATTAAGTTATTCACTGATTTTAACATAAATAGCAAGTGTATAAAAGTGTATTGTTAAACTTATAGGAAACTATTTGTATAGTCAAATTACTTTATAACGCTCATCGGCAAAAAATTATACACATATGATAATGACATTGAGATTTAAAAATGCTTTAAAATTTTTATTTTTTGTGCTTTTAAGAAATATAGACCCTAATGAGAAAGCAAGAAACGTCCCAAAATGCATGACAAAAATAGAGACTAGAAACTTGAAATTAATAAGGCGATTCCACTGTGACATTACCCACACTGGGATTTCCAAATCCTCCGAAATGGTTTCACCGAGTTTTGCTTGACAGTTGGTTGCTTACAAACAAAAAAATCCGTTTGCCCGATGCGTGAACTTTAGACAGTATCATTTGAAACATTCCGGAAATCATCCATTTTGGTAATGTGTGCGTTGCACATGTTTTCTTGTGAATGTGTGTATATGTATGAGTGGTACGTGTAAAAAATACAAGATTGGCAACTCCTTTTCAGAGTTTTTTTTTCTACTTCTATCACTTTTTTCAATGCGTTTAAGTGTAGTTGTATGGAAATTTCTTGGAATTTTGCGTCAAAAACTTCATAATTGAGCCAATATCTAAGGCGACACCACTGAAGATTTATCTCACCAAAACGCGTCCTCTGCAAGTGACCAGGTTTAAATCCCAGCAAGGAATTTTTTTTTAATTCTTCAAAAATATTATTGATCTGATTAGCCCAAGAACGGAGAGCAATTAACAATTAGAATTGCTGTCTTCATCTCATTTATTAAATCTGAATTCAATCGTATTAATATCAATTCATAACAAAATGCACAGAAACACAATATACAGGGTGTCCGTCGAGAAGGTATACTACTTTGTTTTGCGGCCATTTTGGCAAACATTATTCTTGACGGTTCACATTTGGCAGTCGTGAAGTAGAGACGTGGCAAATTTATTATGGAGAAATATTCGATAAACCAACGTGTTTTAATCGTAAAAACATTTTATCAAAATCAATCATCGATGAGAAAGTTACGTGAAATTTTTGGGAGAACAACGTGCCAACAAGACCCACTGTTTATCATGTAGTGAATGATTTCGTAGAAAGAGGGTCTGTAGCTGGTAGCGCCATGGACTACAACATACTGCAAGATTGGCTGAAGACATTACTGTTGCTCAAGGAAGTGTTCAAAACAATCTCACAACCTTAACTCGACGCCGTGCTCAGGAGCTTGGTCTTCAAAGAACAACTTTGTCCACAATTTTGCACAAGGATTTGCATTTGTTTCCATTTAAGTTGACACAAGAGCTTCTTCCACAAGACCATTTACGCCGCTGTACATATGCAAATAGGATGTTACAGCTCGTCCATGACAACCCCGATTTTCATGAAAAAATCATAATGAGTGACGTGGCACATTTTCATTTGAATGGATACGTTAATAAACGGAATAGTCGTTTCTGGGCAATGGAAACCCCTCAAATCATTCATCAGTCACCTTTGCATCCATTAAAAGTGAGAGTCTGGTGTACAATTTGGTCAGAAGGAATCATTGGACCTCACTTCTTTGAAACTGAAAACGGCGTAACGGTAACTGTCAATGGGGAGCGATATCGTGATATGATTGAAAACTTTTTAACGCCACAACTGCATGCTTTGGGCTTGATTAACATGTGGTATCAACAAGACGGTGCCACATCACATACAGCCAGGATTACAATAGAATTACTGCGAGACCTCTTTCCACAACAAGTTATTTCAAGAAATGGTGATGTTGATTGGCCTTAACGGTCGCCTGATTTGACTGCTCCGGACTCCTTTTTCTGGGGGTATCTGACAAGTAAGGTTTATGCAAACAAACCAGAAGCGATTGAGCAACTCAAACAAAATATGAAAATATGATGAAATTAATGAAATACCGCATGAGATATGTGAGAATGTAATGAAAAATGTGCTCGCATTTGTGAGGCTAGTAGAGGCGGACATTTGTCTGATATTGTATTCCATACATAATAGCCGACATTGAATAAAACATTTTTCAATATAAGATCCATTTTTTCATATAATCAAGAATTATAAACAAACAAAGTAGTACACCTTCCCGACGGATACCCTGTATTTACTATAAATGTCTCATCATATATACTTATTTTAAAATGTTTCATTATGTGGCTTTCATCTAGTGTTCGTTGAAATAGGATATAATTTGCGTCGTGAAACATTGGGCAGGTAATTATTGTATTTTTGACATTATCGTCAATTTAATGGATAAAGTTAAAGTTGGTCACCGATAGTTTAATATTAGAGCGTGCTTCAAAGAAGCCAAAGTAGACATTTAACTTTAAGACAAGGACAGAAATTTCGGTCACGCGAACTAACTTGCGTACACTTTCACTCAAGGTCTTTTAGTGTTGACATACAAAATACACTGAATAGGTAAAAAAATTCTCACTGAAGAAATATGTTTGCCAAACGCCAGACGAGTACTAAATTATATTGAACTTAACGCAATTGGATAAAATGTATAGATTAACTTAGATAATTTGTGGGAAGTACTAGAAAGGATTTGGTTATTCGGTCTATTTAACCCCCCCCCCCCCAATTTTTCCAAGCATTACAAGAATTTGAGATTCCAAAAAAGACAGTTAAATAAGTCGATCTAAAATTTTGTCGGAAACTATAGAATGTAATAAATAGCCTACGAATGAGAAGTTACGGGGGAAAAACTAAATTTCGAAAAAACGGTCAATGTGCGTGAGAGGCGGCAGAAGCGGTGGGTTGACATAACCCATTTACAACCCCCGGCTATAATTTGGTAAAATATCGGGTTGTGCTAAGTTTTAAAAGTTTCATATAAATTTATGGCAATTATCATTTTGCCATACATTTTGGCAAAAGATAGTTGGTATTTTCTATGTGTTTCATTTTTACCCTATTAAATGATACTGGTAAATATCACTCCTTTCTGATAAAGATAGAAAAATCATAATGATTTTTAAAGGTCAGAAACTTATAATAAGGTTTTTAAAAAAACGTTTGGGAATGGGCGACGAATACTTTACCACATATAGTGAGTGGTATAATGAATCTGTACAACAAATGCCAAAATAATCTAAAGATGTAAAACCATTTTTGGCAAAAGAGAAATATGAGTTATCAGATTGGAACTCAAAAATTTATACTGAAAATGTTATATTCTTACAAACAGAATTATTATATTAAAAAATGCGGGGAAAAGGTAGTGTCTAGCGATGAATATACCTTTTTTTAAACAAATGGGGCCAAACAGAATAACGTCTCGAGTTTTTGGAAAACTGATTTTGCCAATACAACAGCAACCAGTTTTCCAAATAAACAAAGAATATCAGCCTTTGATATTTATTTTTTAATTTTATTTGATTTGATAAGCACACGGAAATATATGGCACTGTAGAAATATATCAATGTGATTTCTGATGTTGTGTATTTATTTTACAAGTTATTTACAAGTTTTACTTAGATATTCCCGAGATCGCTTACTTTGTCCAAACTTGTACAATTGAGAAAAATATCGTACGCTATACTTAAAGTTCAAGTAAGCGTAGCAGAATTTGTCTAATTTTAAATCATGTAAACTTAACCGCATTTATACACATTTCTCTTCCACGTTATAAAATGTAACTCCAGATTTCAATTATGTTCAAACTGCTTTCACACAAACATTACACTGAACTAAAAATACCTATAATGCTAAATGTCGTCCAATATGCAAGCTATGTACTATTTTTTTAACTTTTTAAAATTTTTGTTAAAGTTTTCACGTTAAACACCGAATTTTCAACGATGCTCATGCAAAATTTGGCTATGATCTCGCATATTTTTGTATCAACATTTTGCCACATAAATTTTCCAAAATTTTTTCGTTTATTACACACGTTACCCGAAACCTGTGATTACCGCCTATAGGGAGCTATTGCATCATTCGAAATTCACTCATTCTTTTTCATTTATTATGATGACACGCGATTATATCAACTTTGTTCATTTAACACTGCCATAAACTTCTCTAGTTCAAGAAACTAGCGTGAAAGGAAGAAACCAAAAACAAAAAAACAACTTGTTAAAAGAGTCAGAGAAAGAGTTAATGAATGATTAACGACTGAATGACCGAGTTAAAAACATTCGGACTACATTCTCCCATTGTGAGGCGTTGTTTTTTCTCCTACTTCGGCCCTTCTCTTCCTCATGATAGACATTTAAATTGGTAACGAATAGTGAATTGCTATTAGTTTTACTGTTGTTGTTATGGGACGGTTATGGGAAACATAACCTTTCTCAATAGATGTCTCTGACATCGTGAGAATGCTTTGGGTGTTGTAGACATTTGCCTTTATCTTTGGAGGCAGCTTGTCAAGTGGTTAGCTGAATTTCTTCCGGGCTAATTATTTTTACATTGACGCTGGCGTTAATGGAGATGGTGGTGCGAAGTGTTGGTGTGATGACAGTTGTCGGTTATAGGGTTTTGGAAGGTAACAAAATAAAGATATCATCTGTTGTTTCATTAACGTTTCGCATCTCCATCAATTCCAATTTCGTACATTTTCAAGCTTTCTCTTGGGCGGGGAATGATAGTGCCGGTATTGTTTATATATTTTGTTTATTATTGAAATCTTTTTGTTTTGTTTTTGTTTTGGGGTTTGCATTTTAACACTACATACGTCTTAATGTATTGTTAATTTGTTTTTGTATTTTCTCTTTATGCATATCAAATACAACTGAAATTTCATTATAACGAGTTTATGGTGGAGTACGGTTTTGCAATGTGTAAACAGATTAGCGAATTCAAATTGATTTGGGATTCAGTACAACGGAAATGTGTAAATAAAAAAAGGTAAAACTAATCTAATTGAGAGCTTATTAGCGAGCGTAGTAGCGAGTGTAGTAGCGGAACTTGGAAGTTTGCACCAAAGATTGTAAACATTATCATCTACACATTTCAATTTTCAATTTTCACAAAAAAAAAAAAAAAAAAATAAAAAAAAAAAGCATGATATTGTAAAAAATTCAAAACAATATTTTATAATAATTTACATCATTAAAAAAAAAAAAAAAAAATAATAATAATAATAATAATAATAATATAAATATAAAATATATAAAATGTATAAATATAAATAATAATAATAATAACCCCCCCGGGGATTGCCACCTTGATGGGGTGGGGGGGCCAAGTAATTGCAATGATTCTTGGGGCGATACCGGTGATACTGCAAGTATCGTCAGGGACACCCATGCCGGTAAGGCTCAAGATGAGCAATGAAACTAAGAGCAATCCAAAACAGAAGGAAAACTGTAAACCAACCCAGTAAATGGAGCGAGTATTGAGAAATAGGATTGTACAACTGTCGCCAACCGGGGGCGCCCGGGCGAACTCTGGAGCTACCGCTGGAGGGAGCAGCATGCGAGCCGGTAGTGGTGGTGCAATTATGCAGACGTTGCCCACCGGGACAACCCGAACAAACCGTAGTCTGCAGATTCATAACGACAGGACGTCACCCGAACCTGCTCCGACTGTTTCGAGGAATTCTTTGTCTTCGACCACAAGAGCGGGCTTACCCAGACAGCGCATACGATGGACTAATGAAATGAATAAGGACGTTATGCGCTGCCATTACAAAGCCACTAGATGTGGCACTAACATGCTAGGTTATCGTAACAGACAGTATATGTACTTTGTTACACAGTATTCACATTTACGAAACCGTCTTAACGAACAGAATATAGCCTCCAGGGTCAGGGCTATCATGATCAACCGTATGATATCTCAGGTTGAAATGTCGGAAATACTAAGGGCAATTCAGGAGGAAATAAGGTCGTCTAACCGTGTGAGCTTGCCGAGATTATCAGTGGACAATGGGGATAACATAGGGTTGGATTCGACTTCTAATACTGATGGCGTTCAAGTTGACCAAAATAGAGAATCGTTGGGGACCCGGAGGGAAATTTATCTACAGTTGGAAAACAACGATGACCGGGGGATTGAATCATGACAATCCTCAACCCTTTGGGATGAGGTTCATTTTCAAACTGTTGTGGAAGCCTTTGAGGAAAGTAAGCTGGAATATGGAACGTTGGACCCGCTTTGTAGACCACAAATACCTAAGATCCGATACAATAAGAAGGTTGGTAAAAGCTTGGAGTACATAAATATCATCTTAAGTACGCTTCTTGGGGAACATCCAGCCTTCGAAGATGTTCACAGTGCAATATACTGTGCCGCCATAACTGTTTCCAAAATGTGTGGTGTAAGTATCAGATCGGATGCTAGTGGCAACCAAAGGGGGAATGACAAGCCGGCATGGCAAAGACGTCTGGAAGGGAAAAAATCTAAATTGAGAGCTGAAATTAGAAGGCTCACCCAATACCAACGGGGGATTCGTTCACAACATCTGATTCGAATGGTAAGACGTATTATAGGATGTGAGAATATTGGGACGATTACATCTGGTATGTTAGATGATATTATCGACCGCCGCACTCAGATTCTACAGGCTGTCAGTAGCAGATTGAAAAGGTACCTCACAAGCAGGAAAAGGAAAATAGATAACACTCTCTTCGTATTTAACCAGCGGAAATTCTATCGTGAGCTGGAGAAAAGAAACAGTGTAGAGTTGGGAATCCCTCAGACACCTGTTCAATCGGAAATAGAACAATTCTGGGGAGGATTATGGGAAACACCTGCAACTTTCCACGAAAATCCAATATGGACAGAATCATTGCACACGAGGGAAATGCGAGGTAGTACAATCTCGGAATCCGATCTAGGCGCAGCGTTAAGTAAGGCTAAGAATTGGAAGGCGCCAGGAGTAGATGGTATTCAGAACTTCTGGTTGAAGCATTTTACATGTGTTCATCCACATTTGGTATCAATTTTTAATGAATTCTTAAATGGGGGAACGCCAATGCCAAGTTTTCTTACAATGGGAAAAACGTTCCTTTTATATAAGAGTGGTGATACTACGGACCCTCGGAACTACCGTCCTCTTACCTGCTTACCAACTATATATAAATTGCTCACCGGAATAATATCGGAGAAAATCTACAGCCATTGTGCTGAGAATAACTTGTTACCGTTGGAGCAAAGAGGATGTGCTAAGAACTCTAGAGGTTGTAAGGAGTTGGTCACAATAGATGCAATTGTAACAAGAAATTCGATTTGTCATCAAAGAAATTTAAGTGTGGCGTACATTGATTACAAGAAGGCCTTTGATAGTGTACCCCATACTTATTTGATACGAACTCTGGAGAATAACGGAGTGGACCGAAGAATAGTTGCATTTTTTGAGAGAACAATGCCTTCATGGAGGACACATATTATCCTTAATGGCATTTGTATTAGCGAAATTCGTATAAATAGGGGAATTTTTCAGGGAGATGCATTCAGCCCGCTGTGGTTTTGTCAGAGTCTAACACCTCTCAGCAGAGCATTGAATAACTCCCCTAATGGATATCGAATAAAGCACCAACAAAGACAGTCTGCAATCACCCATCTATTGTATATGGATGATTTGAAGTTGTTCGCACGGTCAAGATACCACCTATCGAACCTACTGGATATTGTGGAAAAGTTTAGCAATGATATTTCCATGCAATTTGGGTTCGATACATGTAAATCAATAGAGATGGTAAGAGGCCAGGTAATACATTCAGACGGATTTTCGCTGAATGTGGGCGTAATTCAGATGCTGGATTTCGATCAGTCTTATAAATACTTACGTGTGAAGGAAATGAGAGGAATACATCACGCAGTAATAAGGGACAGCTTGAGAACACAGTGTGAAGTTAGAATACGGAGACTATGTAGAACCAAATTGAATGCTAGGAACAAGATTAAGGCTATCAATACCTATGCCATCCCAATCTTATTGCATTCATTTGGAGTGATAGTGTGGTGTGATACAGATTTAGATTCCCTGCAAAGGAAAATCCGAACAATCCTGACAAGTTTTGGACAGCATCATCCCCAGGCTGCCGTTGAAAGGGTAATGTTGCCGCGAATGTTGGGTGGACAGGGGATAATATCAAAAATCAACATTTTAATCAGGTCCACAAACTGCGGGAATTCTTTTATATGAATGCAGCGGAGATCGAAAATATTCTGTTTTGGTTAATTTGGACGAAAACCACATACCGATCAACCTTTCTACACCGCAATACAATCCTCTAGAGAGTATAAGCAGTGATGCCGATATTGTGGAGCAATGGAAACGCAAGGCTATACATGGCAGATTTCCACACCAATTGGAAGTGGACAGTGTGGACAGAAATGCGTCTACAATCTGTTTTCAGTATGGACAACTGTTTCCGGAAACAGAGGCTTTCTTAATGGCAATACAGGATGGAATAATCCACTCTAGACATTATCGACGAGTTATTCTAATGAGGACGTTGATAACAGATGCCGAAGGTGTGGCCAAGCTCCGGAAACTACAGACCATATAATTAATGGCTGCTCCGTAATGGCCAGTACTGCATATCTAAGAAGGCATAACAATGCGGCAAGAGTAATTCATCAAATTCTTGCAATTAGAAGTGGTTTTGTGGAGGAAAGGGTTCCTCATTATATATATCACCCTGAGGAGGTTCTGTTGAGTACGGAATATAAATTGTACTGGGATCGTACAATTTCAACGGATAGGACTGTTATCGCCAATAGACCGGATATCGTTTGGATAAACAAGCGCGGAAAGCTGGCGTATCTTTTTGATGTCGCAGTGCCACTTTCTGGAAATGTTAATCGTACAATTGCGGAGAAAATTTCCAAATATACGGATCTGGCGTTTGAGATTAAACAACGGGAGCATCTGCGACGGGTGGAGATTATACCGATAGTGATCTCAAGCACTGGAATAGTGGTGAATTCCGTATCTCAGCATGTAAGTGAGTTGGGACTATCTGGGCACTTGCACGAAATGTGTAAATCGGTTGTGCTTGATACATGCAGGATAATGAGAACATTCCTGGGGTAATGTGTGAATGTGAATAATGATGAAATGTGACAAGATGTGACGAGAATGTGACGAAAAAAAAAAAAAAAAATTATAAATATTAATAATGGACACAACAGTGCTGAAGTGACTTGTGGCCGAGTCCACCGTCATGTTCAGCTATAAATGGACCCCAGCTCGCGCGGTATCTGGGGGGGATAGAGGCGTGGGAGTAATAATAATAATAATAATAATAACAATGTAGGTGGCGGTAATTTTGTACAGGAGATAACGGCAATCGCAACAGTTATGGCCAACAACTGGCGGGCTTTGTTTTATGAAATTCAGGTAATGTACCTAAAATATAATTTTCTGTAAAAGATATGTAGAAAACATATTTTTATTATATAAAACTATTTTTATCGTCACTTAATTTAATAGCCAAATTGCAAGGAAAAAATAATTATGAAGAAAATTATTTGTCCAAAATTCGAATCAAAATTAAAAAATTGTAATTGAAAATCAAAAAGCGCATTTTAACTTAAGAACCAGTATAACAATTTCTATAAGTGAAATGGCTTGTGCAATAAAAATGCAATGCAAAATATAAGAAAAAAATAAATAAATGAATAAAAAATGCGCATTAAAACTGGTTCTTTTATTGATTTTTATGAAATCGGGCAAATTGTACATGTCGCAACCTAAGTGGAGCGCCAATGAAGTTAATTTTTATACGCAATCTTAAATTTTCCTAAATTTAACGCAATCAAATGAAAGATATTGACCTACGAATAGCGTTAAATTAGATAATTTCTAAGACAAATTAAATTTTCAAGTTTCATCAAATATCACATGTAGTCTTATTTTATGTCCACGTCGCTGTTGTTAAATATTATATTTACTTAATTTATAGTTGCTTTAAAATATTACTTTTTATGAATTTGAATCGCTTTGGAAGGGAGAAGTACTATATATGTAGATCTGAAAAACCGATTATACGATTTACTGCATATCGTTAATATTTTTCTAGTTTCAGCGAAGAATTTTGAATGTGATATTCATTTTTATTCTACATGATTCTAAAACATAAACAAATGTAGGAAGTTTATTAGCTTAAAACGCGCAAATGTAACGACATGAGCCTAAAATATCGATTCTTTATAATTTCAATATGGAACCGATTGAATAAAACCAATATCTGGAATGAAAGTCAATCAAAAATTATCAAATGAAATGTGTGTTGGAGGATATACAAATGTGCTGCCATACAGCGTTAAATATTTATTCATGACTCTGGCAAAATTAATCATCTTCGTCTAATGTCATGTTGGAGTTGTTTCCAACCTTAAACGAAATCAAATCATAAAACAAAAAACCACAGGATTAGTAATAATCAAACAGCACTGGTGCGATGGATTTACTAATTTACCTTAGAGCTTCGCCGGAATCGAGCCAAATCGATTTGAAGATTTGGCAAATTTATGACGCAACATGTGTTTGCAATACTTCTAATATTTATATTTGAATTTGTAAAGATTAATAAAGATAACGTTGATGAACAAAAGTAATTGTGTCATAATTTATTTACTGCTAACTTGGATTTTTTTCCCAAAAGTTTGCTTATTGAAAGCTACTATTATCCGTATAAAAAGCATAAAGACTATTGGCTCGAATTAGATACGATAACATCCCACTACATCTAAACACAGATCTGACTATATGCACCCAGATCTGTTCATATCTCGGGCCATCTCACGTTAGATCCGACTATACGAGTATATATGATTATACTGAATGCTAAAACTTTTTTTTAGTGGAATCAATTTTTTGGACCTATCTTAATCTAATAAGATAGAATAGATTTATTTATATTTTAAAAATTTCTGCAAAAATTATACCGAAATGAAAAAATTATGTGTTAATAGAAGCATGTTAGAATTTGTCTGAACTTAGTGTAGAATATAAACATCCCTAAAATTTTGGAGATGGAGCGTACAAATTATACCTATGCAGTGATGTGATGCATGTCTGCACGTGCGTTTGTCCATACATTTTTGTTAGCAGCTGTAACCTGATTTCAACGAAGACTGACAGACCAAGGAGGCATCGAATTAAAACTGGCCAATATTGGTTCATTTGAAAATGGTCCATATCAGTAACTGTTTTTATACGAGGACAAACGAAAACATACCGACCAAGCTATAAGTCACAGTTTTTACTGGAATTTGAATTGGAATTTGAATCTGTGATTTGATCGGGCCAAGAATGATTTCTGTTGAAAATGGGCAATATTGGTACATATTTTAATATAGTCTTAATAAAAATAAACCAGTCAAGCCTGATTTTATCGCCTCGAAAAGCCACTCTTTTCATTTGAATATGATTGTTATTAGTACGTATGATTAGGTTGACCCAAGAACGAACCTCGTTTGAAAATGGGCCAAATCGGTCGATGTTTTCGATATGGTTTTAGTTTTGCCGCTTTCCAGGGACATAGCTCTTGTCATAAATAATAAAGGGTGTCCCAACAAGAACGTAAGATTTAAATTTGGCGCCATTCGAAGTGTCATTGTTTGACATCTGAACAATTGTATTGTTTGCTAGTAGAAGGTTCGAGGTTAGTAAAAATGGAGCGCTACACGAATGAACAACGCTTTCTCATTGTGAAATTGTTTTAGCAAAATGGTGAAAGTTTTGCGGCTACAGTTCGCAAATTGAGATCAATTTGGGATCACAATAATGCTCCAAAATTGTCAACTGTAAAGAGATTAATGAATAAATTTGCCAAAACTGGGTTTCTTAGCGATGTAAACACAACAAAGCACCCTCAGCCAGTTCGATCGACCGAAAATGTCGCAGCTGTACGTGATGATGGCGCTCAAACTCCATCCACCTTAATTCGACACCGAACTCAGCAAATTGGTGTCTCCAAATCCACTATGCAGCGAATTTTGACGAAAGATTTGCATCTTCATGCATACAAAGTTCAATTGACTCAGGAACTGAAGCCAGCTGACCATGGACAGCGAGGGGAGTTCGTTAATTGGGTATTGGAGAGACAACATGAAAATGCTGATTTTGCCGATAAAATCATCTTCAGTGACGAGGCCCATTTCCATCTTAATGTCTTCGTCAATAGGCAGAATTGTCGCATTTGGGGTGAGGAAAATCCTCAAGTGATTCACGAGAAGCAAATGCATCCTCAACGTGTCACTGTGTGGTGTGGAATTTGGGCTGGAGGAATCATTGGACCTTTTCGTGTTATTTCGAGTTTTGGAGACCAGAATTGGCCGCCTAGATAGTGCGATTTAACACCGTTAGACTTTTTTCTTTGTGGTTTTTGGAAGTCGATGGTTTACGCGAATAAGTCGACGAACACTCAAGTCTTAAAAGAGGAAATTGGACGCTGCATTAATGAAATACCGCAGCATTTATGCAAAACGATCATTGAAAATTTCATTAAAAGATAGCGTGTGTGCCAGCAAAGCCTCGGCGGCCATCTGCCCGATGTGTTGTTCCATACATAACCTCATTCTGTTTACTTTACGATATAATAAAGTTTCACGATTTTTTGTTTTAAATAACTGTGTTTTATTTAAAATTTAAATCTTGCGTTCTTGTTGGGACACCCTTCATAAAGTGCATCGTGATTGTTGCAATTAAAAGAAATCGGAAACTTGTAAGTTGCGAAAATCATGCCAATACATTATTTATTATTGAGGCATTAATTTCGGATACAAATAAATCCTTTTGAAAACGTACATTTTTGCCATTCACAATAACTTAATTGTAAAGTAATCAGAGAGTTATGTTTGTCGGTAATTGTGAGATTACGTTTTATATTGGGTGCTATTTATAATTAATTTTATAGTACATATTATATTAGAATTAAAATAAACGTAACAAAACTTATATAAAGGAGAAAATATTGGTATCGTCGTATGCACTATTGAAATTTGCATCGCTTTTACAAAATTTTCAAAAAAAAGTTTTTCATCGTTTGCGTTGCTCCATCAACTGTCAAAACTTTCTGTAAACTTGAGCTATATTTCTATTTGTATTTGAACATTTGCATGTAAATTCACATACAATATATTTAGTTACCACTTTTCCTTTCTGCCAATTTCTAAACATGTTATATTAAACATAGCAACCTTAATGTGGACAACAATCCAGTCGTAAGTTGTTTAAAAGGGTAAAAATATTTTAAGAAATATTAGTATACTCGTATGATACCAGAAAAGGTGGTATACATGTTTCATAGCTCATTTGCAAATTCGCCTCTGAATCTATATCAAATGTATTAGACGATTTTGCTTTTACTTTCAATAAAATTATTACTTCTGAAAATAAAGTACTTCTATTGTGGTAGATAATTGGTTCCAAAATATTTCAAAAGTAAATAAATTTAAGCATATCTTCATTAAAGGCGACCCTACTTCAGAACTGTGGGAAAACCCCAAGGGCCTTTATCGTTGTTATAAAATATTATCAATAACATAATACATCTTCCGTTTTTCTGTATTCGATTTCCCTATCTGATTTTGGTAGGGCCATAGTCGGATACAAGTTAATATATGCATTGAATTTTCTTTAAGGATTTATTAAGAATTTCTTGAAAATTTTTCACCTTCTAGTTATAGCATATAGAAAATAAAGGGCATAATGAGAAAGCAAACCTCTTAAAGACACTTGAAGAATCGGGGCCGCAAGGCAGAGAGGAGCACACTGGGGGGACATAATTATTTCAACTATAACGAATTGCATCGTATGGAGATGACAATGCTTGACCCTCTGCTCCAGCAAATGTTTTTTCTAGCGTTCATATTTGATAGTCATAAAATATATTTTTTATTTGTTGTCAAGTATGTAAAGTCCAAAATTATTGTCCTTCTCTCTTATCTGCAAACTTGTAAACTTGGAAGCATGTAGAAAGAACACCAATTCATAACTCGCACAATTATAGCAGTTTTAACTTACGATTAAAATTTTTTTATTTTTCTGCCATTTTCCTTTTATGCTGGAAAAATAATCAAAGCTTTTATTTTTCAAATGTGGGTGAGGTATATTATTTATAGAGCAGTAAAATTGGTAACACAATTTTGGATGTTATTTTGGTATTAATGAACTGCCAAAAATCGATTTCTTAGAAAACAAGTTATTAAAAGTGTGCTTCAAAAAAATGTTTACACAAACAAACTGTTATTACAAATTAGAAAAGTTGCGTTTTGTACTTAAACCTCGCTCCGAAGAGAAAATATTAACAACTTCATTCAATCAACAATCATATTAAAATTCTTAAAATTTTATAAAACATTTAGTTGTTTACATTTGTATATCTTTTACTCGTATGTTGTTGCAGATTTATTTACATTGTATCCCGGTTATTTTTGTTTTGAATGGTGGCTGAATATATCGAAATAAATTATATCTTTTTTTGCTTCAAAATTATGCATCTTCGTGTCAAAGTATTCCATGCAAATTAAGGTACACAAATGAAATATAGCCCGCAGTTACTTTAGGTAAAATTTCCATATCTGAGCTTCAAAAGTAACTTCTTCTGAAGAAAGCCTGATTGAAACAAACGTACGTGAAAGTGGGCTGAGCTAAGCGATATTACGGATGAGTAACTTAGCCAATGACGCTGATCAGCACAGGACTTTGATTTCGATCTTGAAAAGGTTTTTCAAACATGATTACCAATTTCCGAAGCCTCATTTGGCAGTAAATATAAGACAAGTGGTGTAATTAAATTTGGGTAATCAGAATTCAAAACAAAACAAGTGTAAAACTTTATTTAATTATTTAAGTTTATTTAATTGCAAAATCCTATTTATTACCTCTGCGTAAATTCCAATAGTAGATGTATATCGAAGAAACTTTTATAAAATTTGTCAGACTGGATTTCTCTAAGAACTTGCAACGTAAATTTTGTAAAATTTCGGAAAATTTTCTTTTTTGAGATATTTCTAACGCGAGAATCGATACGTACAAAGTGGAAGTTTTTTTGATTTACTCGATTTAACATTTTATTTCGACTTAGCTGTGAAATACTATAATAGTTTGGAATTTTTGAGGGTTTGATCTCTCAATCGTTATCGCTATTAAAGAAACCTCAGTTTTGAAAATGCTTTACTATAATAATTTTATTAATATTCAAAGTTTTGACATCATCGTTGGATTCTTGAAATATTAACTATAAATATGATTAAATCAGCCATTAAGACAATTTTACAGCAAAGATATTACGTTTAGGGTCGATCTAGTTGCTATTTTTTCGATAGCCCATTGCCTCGATGTGTTGATAAATATTCGATGTCGAATAGTCGAGCGGCCAATAAGTCTTCCCAGAATGATGTCGACTTTGCCGTAACTCATTCATTGGATGCAAGGCAAGGTCCAAGACCACCAAAAAAACTATTGAATTTATATTTTTCAAGATGATTTGCATGACGATTGATTAAAGTAAATTTATACATGACCAGCCCACCCATACATTAAATCTATTCATAAGCAAATGCATAAATTGAAAATGATTTAATATTTCTAGGTATTACAAACATCAGCACAAGCTCAGGTGATAGTCTTTCGTACACTTCTCTAATTTCGTTGACACATTTTTCCTTAGTGTCTCTACAGATTTCTGGATTTTCTCACTACGCCTATGTATCTGGAATCAGGTTGGCAATTGGCGAAACGAGAATCAATGCTTACTTTCCCTACTGAGGGCTTCTAATATGACGGCTTCTATCGTAAATGTTTTAGTTTTTGATAAACCGGCGAAATCAATAAGCACCTTTTTGCAATAGAAATGGTACACTATTGCGTGTTATAAGATTTTTCACTTTCATGTCCCACACATAGCCGTCTAAAGAGTAAGCTAAATGTAAAAGTTCTTGAAATATGATTTGCCATCTATGTTATTATGTTCCACAACAATTTCTTGAAATGGTCTTGTAATACTTTTGCCCAACACAATCTGTTCATCGTAAGCAATATCGATAGATTTTTGAATAACTCATTATATGATTTAAATGAATCTACCTGCTTCGAGGTAATATAGATCACTTCTTTACTCACATCAGTTGCTGCTACGTAATTTCAACAGCTGAAAATAAACAGTTTTAGAATGTCCGAAGTATTATACTGATCAGATTTGCACATTAATCGTTAAATTTGTTACAAACCAACCAATTATTTCACTGTTATTTTTGATGTGAAATAATTAAATGTAATCTTTACTCCATATAAGAAACATCCCTTCAATGGGATACAAATTTTGCAAAATGAAGCGGTAAAATATAATCTTTCGATATTTTCATATTTTAAATGTTTAGAGCTTTGACGTTAACATTTTTTTAACGTGATGCTTTTAATGTGATGCTTAAGGGAAATATTTGCAAAGAACTGAGTGCGACTGAAGAAAAAGGTGCCGAAAATTTCGCTAGTGTCATCCACAGAAGTTACCTATGGCAGGTTAAAATTTTAATTGAAGTACGCACTAAGCTTTAGCAACTTTTATTTGCGTACAAAAGTTCCTAAAGCTTTCATGCTTTTGACAGGTTTCCTAAGTAAACACTACGACATTTTTTAACTGGAAAGTGTACGCAACTTCTGCTGTTAGAAGCAAAAATGTCACGAAAATAGATTTAAGAGCAGCATCAACTTGTTAACAAACTGGATCTTCAATGTAACAGTATTATATTTATAATTACGAATAGAACTGATTGATTGTGACAGCAATCGTAATCATCATCTTATCTCATTCGGCATGATATTCGAATGTAATAAAACATTTGAGAAATATCGATCACTTTAATTGCTTTTCTTGCTTTATCTCACAAATAGTCAAAATGTTTCTTCATTAACTATCATTTTTCTTTCCAGACTTACGAATTGATCAATAATATTCGTGTGCAACTCTTGTAGTCTCTATTGTGTGCGTGTATGCTTGTCGATCTTTTTGCATAAAATTATCGGTTATGGTTTTTTGGGTTTCGGTTATGTGGAGGTCTTTTAACAGACAATGATGGCCCAGCTATGGCAGTGGTTATTACATAATTTCTAAGCAGAAAGATACGTATCGCTCTCTTAGTCATGCCCACATCCATTCACGTCCACGAGTTTTCTACATCATTTGTTGAAGAAAGTAAAAACAAAAGAGGGAGAGAAAGACAATATAATCGCGGTTGCATTATCTCCAATTATTATAAAATCCATGTAATACTAGTTTGATTGGTTTGTATGTCGTTGCGTGGCGAAAATCCGTTTGGAAACTGTGCACTTGAACTTGTTTCAGCCATTGGCACTGAAAAGGCTACATACGGCAATTATATATAGCCATGGTAGTTTCATTTACAAATATTTTTAATATTTTTTTGTTTTTAAATTTTCACTTAAACAAACATGAGGAACAAATAGTTTTTGTTATTCGAATTTTTATGAAATATTTTATTTGTTTTCTTTCAGCCTTACCAATGTGGCTGTTGTTATTTCATTACGCACTGTCTGAGACATGATGATTTTCACTTTCACTTCATTTTGGCCACTCACGCAAAAGATGCTCTCTTACTGCATTCGCTAATTTTGGCATTTCTTTTACAGCTCCCAAGTCCGGTATTTTGGCATGATTCACTGATCATATTTTTGCCCTTAATTTTACTCACCTTCATGTTTGTTTTGTTTTGATTTAATCCAATGACTTCTTAAAGAAATTAACGGTTTTGGTTGCGATGACGTTGGTGGCGTACTCCGAACACGTCCGTTACGTTCGATATCGTTGAGACTTTTACTGTCTCAAACCGGTACAAGACGAGCGGATGGTTCAATATTTTTATGTTTTGCTTTGCTTAACCTTTCTCAAGCTTTTTGATGAGTTTTTTTTTCGTATTTCTTTATCTTTCACTTTCTTTACAACACCCTTACTTATGCTTTGCCAACAATGGGCTTTGTAAAATAACTCAATTCGTTTTGAGTTTGAGTAAATCGGTTGTCTCTTGATTTCGCGCTTTATCGGTGGCTTGGATGTTACTCGATTAGTGTCCAAAAAACATTTGAAAGATTTTCCACAAACTTGGCGTCTTTTAAAGAAAATGTTTATCACAATGTACCCCCAAAACAAATGAAAATCTTTATATGATCGTTAACTCTCTTATTTGGGTGAGCTGTTATACGAGGGTTGTTGGGTTGTTTCCTACTAATTTGCAATATAAAATAGTACACAATTTGCAGTGGAATAAATTAAAGATAATCTCGCCATAAGCTTATTGTAGAAATTTGTTGGGATAGCCATGTGCAATTTTTTTGCATATGCGGTCGATGATCTGAGTGTGGTGAAATCGCCACGAATAGCTGACCCACTGTCCGACATGATTTCATAGCAATCATGGAGTTATTGTAATAAAATTCGGTGTCAAGCAAATTTTGACTGGCCGAGCCGTTCTTAAGGTAGATTAATAGATATTTGGAAAACTTAAATAAATATTCCATTAAGCAGCTTCACGAATTACGGACTCTTTGGATGGTTAACATAAAAACTGAGTTGTTTGGAGGTAGTATATTCGCAGCGGTTTTATGACAGATCAATCTGTTATTGTATCCTCATCTGTATTAATCCGATACGGCACAGTACTTCGTCCAATGGACAAAAATTGACTTTTGAACAATGAACCTGGTTTTATTACGTATTATTCTTTTATTGGATGTGGTAATCAACGAGATGAAAACACAACGTTCACTTGTGTATTTAACGCCGCAAGAGGGCACATACATAGAAGTTATTTTAAGGAAATTGTTGAACATAAAGACGTGTTCTGACGGTAGTATACAAATATTTCCCAAAAATCTTCTTTTTTTTTTTTGCAATTGGTAAATTTTTTTGTTAATTAGAAGAGAAAAATTTCAATTCAAAAAATGTATGTATTTATTATAAAGTCTAGTGGCAAGTCAACAAATTTACGAAGTCTTTCTGATAGTTTAGGGCTCCATTTACAAAACAAACGAAAACTAACTGACAAATTTTTGTCGCAACTCAGAACTCAAGCTTTTCATATGGAGTGTCGAAACATTTTAAAAGTTCGACTAAACAAATAAAAATATGAAAACTTTTGTAATGGTACAGACCACTATCTTTGTAATAAGAAAGTCGGTAAGAAAAAAATTCTTGCAAACATAGAAAACTATAAATTTTGTCCATGTGTAACATTAACTATTTGGAATTATGAAACAAAAAACTCAATTTTTATTTACTTTTTTGGTAGTTTGGAATATTATTTTTAAAATAATAAAAACCGGAGTGAACAATCTTTACCGCAAATATAAAAAAATTAAATATATATGATGACAACTACAACAATGCTAAGAAATACAAATATGTTGTAAAATTCAATAGAAGTTTTACTATTTGCCGAGGCTTGTAGAAGGCGTTGTTCAATTATCTCAAAATGTCAGTTAGTTGCATTTAGTTGTGTAAAGTTTGGTAAATTCCGATCATCTAATACCGTTTTACAGTATGGGTCAACGGATCCACAAATGCGATGATTAGATAGGTACATGAAGGCATGGTCTGATTTCTTTTAAATTATTTTATACTGCGATTATGTTACGAAGCCCATAAATCTAATGATATTGGAGACACAAGAAGCCATGGCTTGACTTTGTCCATATTTTTGAAGTATAAATCATAAACTTATTATATTAGTTCGTCCCATATTTGGTCGAAATTGATCATTCCATATGGGATTTTCAGTGTGATGAAATTTTGAGAGGTGCAAGAGTTGTGGTCTGATTTTGTCCAAATTTCAGATTAAAATTGCAACTTTAAACAGTTTCAGATTACCTAGTGGGGTATTGTAGTGTGATTACATTTCAAAATCCATTACCACATTTGTAGCTTCCAGAAGTCTTGGTCCAAATGAATTTAAATTTTTATTTTTTTTTTAATTATGATCCGGATAGACTACGTAAACTATTTCGTATGTCTGCGACCACTCTTTCTATTTGTCCAATGTATACGGATTCGGTAAATTATTCAATAGTGGCCGGAAATTCAGTCTTATAATTCTCAGTTTTTCATGCGCTTAAAAAAAAGGAAATTTTGAAGGGCAGTTATTATTATTCGATAATACGCGACCAGAATGACCTAAATCGGCCGCTAGTGAAAAAAACTGTAGTAGTTCCAGTTGACAATACAAATATAGGTCGCAATTTCTTTGATTTTTTCAATTTTCGGAACAAGCATAATTTATAAGAAATGAAAAATAATATTTTTATATTATACTGCTATAAATTTCGTAATCTCTGAAACGGCCTAGTTGTTTATAAAATTGTTTGAATAAAATTCGGAAATTTTTATTATTGGGATTGGAAAATTATCAAGTGGAATTAAAAATGTCTAAGAAATAAATCGAAGTTTAACAAAACAAAATGCTAAGAGATGAATTTATTTTCAAAAACTAACAAGAATTTCAAAAAAATTTGTGGCCTTTATGGCACATGATTTTTGAAATTATCAGCTTTCTAAAAAATATTTACTTTAATTGATTGATTGGTAGTTGATTGATTGATTGACATTTGATTATATAAGTATTGCACGTCTTGAGGCAACTGACAACTTTGACAAAGGGTTAAAATCGTTCATTGGAAAGTTAATATCTTCTCTTTTGTAGCCAGCAGCAATGCCGACAATTTCTATACATTCCTAAAAAACAAAAGATATATAATTAGCTACACAAATTGTACTTCTACTACAAGTGGAGGCTTTCGTATATAAGTAAGTAAATTTTGACCATTCCTTAAATCATGGGTAAAACCTCGCATTTCGGTTTACTCGTATATTTTTATGCCATACAAATATGCGGAAACTGTACGGAAATCTATGGAGGTTTCATTAAATTCAAAAACATGTATAAATTACATAGATGAAACATGATAGCAAGTTTTAATTGCGTAGTTTCCAGTTTTCTACAATATAATTATAAATGACATTTCTCGTCATTCCCTGGAAGGAAGTCTCATCTGCGAATAATTATAACTGTGAATGGCGCTATCGCTTCATTGAAGCCCAATCATTGGAAAGTATTTGGTTTCAACAAGATGACACTAATTGACCCACTGCCCTGAAGTAGTGGTACTAACGTGGCCGGCTACGATAGAGGAATTGGAGTACCTCCCGAAATGCTCAGACGTGTTATCGAACATTGGAAATTCACATTGGATCAACTTAAATATAGTTACAGCCAGCATTTCAATGAAATAATTTTTAAAATACAACTGCAAAGAATATTCCCTTTGGATTGTAATAAAAATTGTCTAATGAAGCAGCAATATCATTAAAATGTGCCTGGTTTAAGTATTATTACGATATTGTAGAAAAGTTAAATATTATTAATTCTGCTTTTTATATCAGAAAGCGATCAAGATGTACTCATACTTATTTTGTCAAAATTTTGTTTAGTTCAGAGCATTTCTACAGCCGTTTCTTCCTTCCTGCAAAGATTTTGTTATTGAAATTCAAGCTCTTTGAAATGTATTCAGTCGTGATAAACTACTGAATCCGTGCGTTTTGCCACAGTATCGAATTTTGATCGAAAATTAGGAATTAGAATTAGCGCTACTGCAATAGAGTCCTTTGGATCTTTATCGTTTGCACTTATTTTCCCAAATTGGGAAACATAACAGCGTTTTCGTGTCTTGATACCGGAACTAACTAGTCAAACACACAGAAAGAAGAGCTGTCCTAAGAAAATAGTCCATATTTTTGAAACACTAAATAAAAACTAAACTAAATATTATGAAAGAAGTTAAAGTGAATTACAAGCACCTCTTAATTGTATTCTCTACAAAGTTAGAATATGTACGCAAATTTTGAAAATTAAGTGAAAGTATTGAGTAGTATTGACAATTTACTTCAAAAGAGTAGGGTAGTATTGGGTACTTAAAAAAGCTACTTTCTATAGCCCTACAATTAACCACATATAGATGCAAAAGAAAAAAAATCATTTATTAAATTTCATTTTATTACAATTTTGGCTTTTTTAGGGCTACGTATTTATAATAATTTGAAACTACATAAATTTTTGAGTATTCAAGAAACCCTGGATAAAAATTGTAAATAGCTTGAAAACTTCATCTCGTAATGAACTGATGCTGCCCAAGAAGCACTATATTAAGAGTGGTGATCGATCGCACTGCCATTGCGTGTTATAACCTATGGTGGAAGATATAAAATAACGGTGCCTAAGTTGCGGCCTATCTCTTGCGACGCATTAATAAGCGCCATAAAGAGAATTGTAAAACTGAACTTTCCATAGTCAAGTTACGTTATTTATCACCTATTTTAGACCAAATTCCGCCTGTAACATGGTCCAAGTCAACGTGTTAATAAAATTGTTTGCTTTAGTTACGTCGTTAAAAATGTGGTTATGTTATGTTTAACACTGCATGATTATTGATATCGGTCATTTTAAATTCATTTGTAAACGTGTCGCAACTGCTGGCATTAGGAAATCGACGAATCAGCAGCTCAGCGCGTACTGCGGCAAATGTCGCCAAGCCTATTTTGTGAGATATTTGTTTCAACTTTAATATAAGGTAAAAGCGTTTTCTGGAAATGCTTTGATTATTCATTGTTAGATTTTATAGCCTAACTGTCTAATTTGCAGCTGAGATCGTTTTTAGCTAATGTAAGACTAATTTGAAAGACTTGTCAAAGTTATAAATAATTACTTTAATTAATTAATTAATTTTAATTAATTTAATTAATAACAATTCAATAAACTACAAATGCGCTTCCCAATAGTTCCAAATAGGTCAATGTTTTGTATCCACCTATCAGAATCAGATCTCTGTTTCTGTTTATTTTTAAGCAACTGACACGATTCGTCTCTATTATGTGCCAACTTACAACAGTCTATTTAATCGAAAAATAAATAAAGATAAAATAAAATTTTTAATTTCATTTTTTCCAAATAGCAGTATGTTTGAACTCGATAGCGTTACAATTGTACTTGGTAGCCACATTTCGTGTACTGCATTGAAACTAAGTGCTATGCATACTCAATATATTTTTCCCCATTCAAGTTTTTTTCATTTTACTGACTTTGAAGTGTTAATTAACTAATAATATTAATGTAATTGCAATTATACTATTATATATATTGAAGTAAAATGTTCAAGGAAATTTGCGGAAATTGTTTAAGTATGTACTATTTTCATGTGCCCTCAAATCAAGTAAAATTTAGTAAATTTAAATTTCGTTTACTGGTTTCTAGTAAAAATTTGGTAGGTTTAGCGTATTCATTTTGCGTATGTTTTTACTTCAAATTTAGTGTTTTTTTTAGTGTTAATTAATACCTCAGTATACTAATTTTAATTAAATTAAATTAAAGGCAAGATTTTTTGTTCTGACCGATTTGGAAAATTTCGAACTTAATTAACGGTGCTGCCTTTGTCGTGTCTTCAACAGATCTGCGATGAACGGGCAAGCTAAGACCGACATAGATTTTTGCCACGATCAGAAACCACGATATCAGATGAGTATTTCCTTTACTTTTTGCTTAAGAAAAACAATAAAATTTCAATGTTACTCATACAAATATAAATTCGAAACCATTTAATGCTAAAAATTTATATTCGAAATTCTGACGTCTCCTCTTTTCCTAACAGAGAGAAGTGTGGGCACTAAATTTGATATTGCAATTTTAAACCCCTCTTCGTAATTTATATGGGGGTATCAGAAAAAATAACCTCAATCCCTCTATTTAGTAGTTTTGATCAAACATAATCAAATGTCTTGGACATAACTTAATTGTTTTTCAGTTGTCTTGGCAATATTTGGATACCAAGTCCAAAATTGGCGCTAATTACAAGAAGCTTTCTAGGGCCATTAAATCAGTTGCCTGTGAGGTATTTATCTTAATTTATTTATATTTTGATTAATTAAGCAGTCGTAAAAATTAAAAATTGTATGTTTGATATGAAAAATTCTTCACTTAATTTTTGTTAAAATGTAACAAATACCAGTACAGAAATTTCAGTCAGGTGAGCTGGCTTACATATACATTCACCCAATGTCCTTTGTGCACGTTGCGGCAAAAAACATTCGAGAATAAAGCACAATAAAAGAAGTAATATTTTAGCTCCCTGATTTCCTCCGTTTAGGAAATGTAGAAGCACCACCGATTTTTGCTAAATTGGTCTATTTGTATATATGGTACCCTAAGAGGCATGGCAGTGCAATCTGTTTTTATTTGCAATACTAAATGAATAAATATAAAATCATTATTTATACGACGAATTTTTCTGACGCTTGGGTTTTTATTGAGCAAGGGCTCATTATACGGTATTTAGCGAACAGTTGTATACAATCATTTGGCCAAACTTGTTGTACATTCACCCGGAGGAAAGAAGGTATACGTAATTTGATATGGACGCGTTTAAAGTACCAAATATCTTTTGGCTGCGCTGATAGACACGATAATTGTCATAAATATTAATCGTATGTCTTAATACTTTACACAGCCTAACATTCCGCCAGATCGTACTCAAATATTGTAAATGGGTTATATTGACCTCTTCTGCTACCACCCATACAAAATGACAGATTTTCTAAAATTAGTTTCACCATTGCAAACACTAATTCGTCGACTGCTTATCTTAGGAAGTCTCACATACAAAAATAAGATCCGGCAATGGCGGGATACTTTAGTTAAAGATAGGATTAAGATTTGAATACTTATTGTGAATTTCAAAAGAAAGATTCAATAAAGGAAAGTGAATATAGTAGAAAAAAACATACAAATTATTTAACGGTTTCCGTATAATTTATAAACGAAAGAGAGTAAACTATGAGTAAATTATAGTGATTATTAATTATAATAATTAAGATAATTAAGTTAAGTTATGAGTTAGTTTTGCTTCTTTTAGTGCGCTTTAATTCATAATATTTCTTCTAATATTGATAAAACTATTTATAAAACTGCCGTCGTATATAAGATTATGCCATCTATGAAGTAGTGCTCTTTTTGACTTTTTTGTTGTTGCTCTTAATACATTGTCTGATTTGCGTTTCTGTTTTTTTTTTTTGTTTTTTGGCAAAACATTTCAAATATTTAGTTTTCCAAAATCTGTACTCGTTGTTACTCCGACAATTTCCTTGAATTCCATGCACCCTGACAGAGTGCGTAAAATGTATGGGGTCTGAAGGTGTGTGTGGGCCTGTGTGAGTCTATGTATATGTGCATTAACCATGTTAAGAGGTTCATGAATGTTGTAATAGCAACACAGTTCATTGTTGTTCCACTCAAGTGTGCGAGTGCTTAAAGTAGATGTTAAGTGTTTTTATTTTGTTGCAAATTTGTCTAAAAAATAAAGAAAATTGATCATAGTTTTTTTTATTCGCCCAAATTATTTGAATGGGGACGAACACACAAAATCAAATGAAAGACTTAAGACACAAACTTGATTCTCTTGCATACAAAATAACATGAAAAACCGCATCAATGCGAATTTCCATCGGTGTTGCATCATCATTTTTCAGACGGAGGGGAATGATTGCTAGCAATAAAGCAGGATTTATATTATCAGATATATATATTTTTTTTAAAAAATGAACATGTTTGTTTAGTTGCTGCGTTATGTAAACAAAATTTTGTTAAAATCGTTTGATCTAAAAAATAGTACAACTGGAGTTGCAAACGTTATTAAATTCCTCTGGGAAAAGTGTTACATTTCATTTCAAACTCAGTAATACGAATATATATTTGAAGTGACCGAATTGATAAATTTCATTCGTATAATTCTTCTTTGATATACTTCTAAATGGAGTGCACGTTTTTTTCGTTTAATACATTGCGCTATTTGCATTCCATAGTGATTTGCATTGATAATATTTTGATGCTTAAACTAAAGTTCTAAAATGATTTCTAAAACACCCTAGAAAACACCCTACAAATTTCACATTCGGTTTCTTTTATCACAAGTTCATTTAATTTTAATAATATACAGGGTAACGCAAAAGTAATTAAGCGTCGCACTATGAAGATAATTCAATTTGAAATCATCATTTTATTATGCTCTTTAAGCAATAATTAGAAACCACATGATTGGTTGTAGATTTAGATCATTTTGGCGTTGCCAGGAAGTGTCAAGTGTAGACATGCTAGATGCAAACTGTTGAGCATAATAACGATTTTTGGCTTTAGCATACGAACAATTCGTAAAAATCCATTTATTATTATTTGGAAGAAAACATTTGGAAACAAATGTACGCCTTTAATAAAGCCACTAAAAACAGCTTCATCGAATATACTTTGCAGTGAGATAGCTGTAAATTATATTTGGACATCCGAGGTACATACATATATTACTAAATGGTTGGAGTATTCAAAGAGTAAGAGTCATATTCATAATAATTTAGTATAAGTTTGTTAGAGTTTTAATAACGTAATACCCACAGTAAACTAAAATCAACGCTATTAGAAATTTTTAATTTTTATTTGATGTTTCGGCCTCTTTTACATATATATTTACCTAAACAATTGCTAAAAAAGTAAGCAAATTATTTAGTTTTTCGCTGGTTTACTTCTACTGGAATTATTAGAAACTAATTTCTGTTTTACCAAACTACGACGTATTCAATTCTATTGCTGAAAATTTGTTTATCTACATTGCCAATGCTCTTTTTGATAACCATTACATATTTAATTTTGAATTTTGGTAGCATAATTTTGGACACTGAAATTACTTTCCGTCTTAATCTGACAAAAAAACTGCCACATTTCTGAAGTCTCACATAAAAAATGCCGCATATGACAATATCTCGTCATCACCTATAACTTAGAATTCTAAGGCTTGATTAAAACCAGTACATAAATTTTACTTAGGTGCAGTAACTTACACATATTTTTTCCAAATATAATTTTGCGTTGGCGGAAAAGTATGATGGGTGGTGGAATGGACGTGGTGAGTCAATCGATTTTTTAGAATATCTTCCACCGTTTTCATTCGCAGAAGTAAGGTTGCTAAATAGCTACTGCGTGCTAAGTTATACGGAATTTAGTGTGACAGAGAGATATTATTCTAGGTTATTTGTTGTTTGTTTTTTTTTTTTTCAGAATTTTACGAAGCATTATAACGCAATATAATTGCCAAAAATGTAAACAACTGGTGTCTACTAATTAGGAATTACAGCAGAAAAACATAAACATATTTTAATGAATTGACCAATTTATTTCCACTTTCATTGCCAGAACTTATTCCACCAAATGCATAATATAGTTAACAATGTAGAAAATATATATTTCTATGGGAGGATTCAGAAGGGGAATTGGTTAAATTTTCTCAGTGTTTTTAGGATAATATACTGAATAGACCTAGGCTACTGCAGCTTATAGGTTGGAAATTACAGATTAAATATTGAATTTCCGGAAACCGGCCAATTTGTTTTGGAGGTACCAAAAGGGGCTTGGAAATGTTATCATGGGGCTTTATTGTTTATTACCAAGCTTTTCCTTAGCAAACGCTTAGTGCGTACAAAATTTGACAAAATTTAGTGCAACAATATGAGAAATATGAATTTGAGCATATATGGGCGAAATGGGTCTTTTGTATGGGAAGTACCAGAAAGGGCTTGGTTATTGAAATTCTGCCAGGCATTAGCAACAAATGCAATGAACAAAAATGTGAGTTACTTCAGCCTACGAATGTGAAGTTATAGGGAAAAAATAATTTCTGAAATTTAGTCAATTGTATGGCAGGTAGCAGAAGTTGCGGATCATTATAGCTCATTTACAATCCCTTGCTATGATCTGACAAAATAATAAATTACAGTTTTATGAAGTTTTACAAAGATTTGTGACAGTGGACACGTTATCACCAGACGTTAGCCAAATAGATGAAAAAATTCATTGAATTGGGCCGGGATGTTCTAGATATTTTAGTTTATTTGAAAGAATTATTGACGTTTGGCAACAGGGAAAGTAATTTTGCAAAAATTTACGTTTGTTCTTAATAAAGACGTAAAAAAGCAACTCGATCCATTGAGTAGATCGACAGAAAACTAAATTCACTCAAAAAAGTTAAATTAGCTATATTTCGCATAACAAGATTTTATTCAAATTGTATTCCTTTCTAACTAACCTCACCCAAAATATCTAAGTTTTTTCAAAAAAAGCTCGATCATGGAAAAATCATGCGCGCTCTTCTCAAATTTTAACCCAGCTATAAGTTTTAATGTAAAATGTTCCAAAGACATATTGCTATACGCTTGAGGTGGAGAACATAAAATTTTCGGAAAGTTGCACATAGCTAATTTTAAGGGTGAAGCTGCGGTCTACTCCAAGAAATTTTACAGCATTTTTGTTCTTTGTTCTTTCTTCAAATATTAGTCAGGCCACATTCCCTCTGGCGGTAGGCAATTAATGTTATATATCAAATTTTGCATTTAATTTTCGTAAATTATCGATCTATATGTATTTAACTTAGTAAAACTACGTATTCTTGTTCCATATGCATGCTTATGTGTCCAATAATTCATTGTATACCAGAATATTATGCTCAAGTTAATCTTCACACGCGTAATTGTTAAAATTTTTGCAAATTTGTATTAATACATAAATTAAAGTAAATTCTAAAGGGTGATGGATGATATGTATAGACTTGTTTATGTGACCGGTATTTAGCTGGTAAACAGCATAATACTTTAATCAAATTCGATGACAGACTTCATTTGATACCGCAGATTGAGAAATGAGTTTCGTTGCGTCCTTCATATTAATTTTCTTTATTTAGTGTGGAATTTTGTTTTTATTTCACAATGAAAATTAAAATCTACACATTGCGAAATTAAAACAAAATCCTGATTTATAATTTTTCAGCACGAATTTTTATAAAATATTTTAATTACAACATACTTTTCGAAAAAGTTACATAAAAAACACATAAATTGAACTATTTGCAATTGCCTAAATTAACGACGCTTATTGAACCATGTCGGTATTTAAGCACCACAGAAAATAAAGAAAAAAATATTCCAATTTTAACAAGCAATAAATGATTGCATTTGTTCAAAGGCTTCCAAATACGCCAAAGCAATTAACATCAATATCCACATTTCTCCCCAATAGTGTTGACTGTCTCACCGATTATGGAGAGTGGTGGCAAACGTGACTTATGTGGGACTTGTGAATTTTAAATGAGAGTCATAAACATCATCCAATTATAAACTAAATGTGCAACATTGCCGCGTGTTTTAAGTTTTATTGCTTACCAAATATCCACATAAAAAAATTATGAATTATCTTTATGTTTGCATAAATATTATATAATATCCTTGAAATTAATACGGGGCTGTAAAACAATTATTTGGCCAAACAGACAAACAACAATAGTATGTAATTTATAAGCGTAATGCTGAAATGCTTTGGAATTACAAAGCTAATTGACTCAACTTATCTAGGCAGTACACAAATGCCTACAGTCGTAGGTTAACTAAAGTCACTTGGATTTTAACTACTCCCAGATTACTTTGAGAGTACTTAACTTAGCTGACATTATGGTATTGAACTTCCTTGACCAGGGGTCAACCGTTGACATTCTTCAATTGTTTTTAGCTTTTGTAAGCCATCATATCACACTAAAATAATAAAAGGTAAAAATAAGGCAGCATATCGTCAGAGTTCCTTGTGTAAGACCTTTAATAAATCTAACATTTTTTTTGTGATGGAGAACATTATAATGGAGTTCTTATGGATGGAGTTCTTACAAGTAAGAACTAAATGCATACTGATGTAGCAACAAACATAGTAAACTAAGGGCCTTATTCATAACAAATTATTGAATGTTTGAAGAAAGTTTTTGGTATGAAATCTTGATTTATAAACCTTCAGCAAATATTTAGGAATATACCCTAAGTCTACTTAAATTAAAATTAACTGATTTTATATTTAGTGTCTACCCAGTATAAGTCATACATAAACATTGCCACTAGTAACACGTAGAACAGCAGTACGAGTATCTGTCAAAAATATCCAAATTAAAACGTCAATCATCAATAAAAAATTTTATGTTTTCTTAAAGACCATTTTTTGCTTTGGACAAGACCTATTCCAGTTTTTTCATTCGGGCACGACCATTTTAAATTCTGTTACACCACAACTATAAAAATTGTGTAATTTAACGTTTTTATATCTTCATCTGGAAAATTGAAGTGGTTGAAGTACCAGCTAGCTGGTTGGTTGGCTGGCTGGCTGGTGGACAAATCTTCCATACAAATGGCTGACTTAACCTTTATGTCCTTAGGCTCATATATTTTAAGTTATGTGGAATTAAGTCAAGTATAGCAATCATCATTTGTTTGACAAACCCAGTTCTAAGGCTGAAAATAGATCACATTGTCGCGAATATTCTGGTACCTCCCACACAGATGATCGATCCAACCCATATATCCCTAGATTCATATCTTTCAAGCAATTGTAAGGAAGTCAGTCAAGTTTGACACATGCCTAGGGTTTGATAAACTTAGCACTGGTGCTGAAAATGAACGACGTTGACCCTGCAGTTCTGGTAGAGACAGAGCTGATTTAACCCCTAACCTCTCTCGTTCATATCTTTCAATCAGCTGTGCTGAATTCAGTTATGTTTCCCTACCCCTGATAAGCTTTACTTTTAGAACAAAAATGACGTTTTCGTTGCCCTTCAAGTAGCACCCAAAATGCCCGATACGAATTTAATACGTTATCAGTTTTGTTGTGTCATAACGCTTGCCAAAATTTGAGAAAAAAAACTGACTGAATATTCGCGCTCTCTCTAGTATCTCTTACATAAATTTCATAATTTAACCCTACATTTGTCTAAATTCATATATGTCATTCAAGTGCTCTTAATCTAATATAGTTCATCATATCGCGGGTTTCAATTACCTGAGGGAAATAGTCAATTGACCATAGTTTTGAAGAAATGTGGACTGATAATTCCACTAGCACATAAACTACGCCAAGCCGTCTGGTTATAATGTTAGCTCTTGGATCTCTTCTCTTCCCAAACACTTGAATTTTGCCTTTTGACGTAACCGTTGAACCGGAAATGGGCCTTATCGTTGAACAAAATTTTTGTCAGGATGAGCATTCTCTTAAACAGTGCAAATACCGAAACGGTAAAAATACGGCCGGTTTCAATTTTTAAATGAATTGAATTTTATGCGATTCTAAGCGAAGATCTTTACATAATTTGAAATTTGAAATTATACAAATTATGTACGACGCAGAAGCCTACTATGATGGAATTTTTTTTATATAGGAAATGAAACGGGAAAGAAAATTTTCGGTTAACTTGCTATTACCCAGAACAAACGCAAAATACAGAATTATAAAATTGGTTAGGGTTTTGAATTTATGTAAATTCGTACTTTAAGAGAGAAGAGAAAAAGAAATAGTACAAACATCAAAATTAAGGTTCTTATTTCTCTACCGGCTCGGAGTTAAATTCAAACGAATTTTTCAAAAATAATTTCGCCTTCAGATGCTCTTAAATTTCGTCACATTTTCATTTATAAAAGGCATCACGCGTCCGACTAGAATCTTACAAATTAAATTAATTTGACGTTCGGAGTTTTGTATTTTAGCGTTGAAGTGAGTTCTTTCAATATTCGAATTTATCAAAATTTATCTTTCTGTCTACAACACTCAGATGTAAGAAATATTAGACCAATTTCGCGATTTTCAACGTAAGTTGCTTCTTCTAATATGAGTAAGAAGCAGTTCAACTTTGGTGTTAAAAAATTGAATAATATTTATATCCTCACCCGGAGAAATGAAGGTATTTATTACTTGATACGACCAAAAGGGCAAAAGGAAGAGTCTAATGTACCAAGTATCTTTTGATGAGGTGCATGACTTTTTAATTCGATTGACCGATATCCGTCGGTCTGTCTGTCTGGTTGGCTGCGATAACGGACAAAAATTTTTAATAATTTGTTAAAACTTGGCTCATCTATCATCTGAAGTGGTATTTATTTGGTGAAAGGTCTGTCATTTACGAATATGGATCGTTTAACAACTGAAGAACGCATTAAAATAGTTAAAACTTACTACAAAAGTGGCGATTCAAACGCTTTCAAAGTTTTCTTCAGCGATGAAGTACATTTCTCATTCGGTGGTTACATCAACAAGCAAAATTGTCATACATGGTTCCCGGAGAACCTAGAAGTGATTGTGGAATGATACGGTGATAGTGAATGTCTGGTGCGCAGTGTGGTCTGGAAGCGTCATTTGGCCATATTTTTACGAAAATGACGCTGGAGGAACCTCAAAAGGATCCATTGCTGCAACCAGAGATGGCTATTTAAATAACATTGTTTTTCGTACATAATGGTAAGATCCAAGCATTATAATGAAATAAAAGTTTCATCAAAATCATAGTTTTGAGCGTGTTTCATTTAACTTTACTTTTGGAACCGAAAAATGGATAATCCTATATTTTGCCAAATCGCAGCAGGGGACTAGAAATTAGCAATATTGACTCATCCATTCTTGTATCTCCCATACAAATTGGCAGAATTTTTTAAATCCAGTTTTTCCTTTATAACTCTACATTCGTAGAATGGTGAAATTTGGATTTTTGTGCGTTGCAATTTCTTCATAATGTTTGGCAGAATTTTAAAAAGTACAACGACTAACTATGCTCCTTCTGGTACTTTTCATACAAATGGCCCATTAAGTCCATACATAATTAGATTCCTATCTATATTACAAGATTGCATTAATTTTGATCAAATTTTGTACACGCTGGGCTTTTGCCAAAATAAGGGTTCACAGCGAAAATTGACAGCAGTGCTACACCCATTCTGGTACAGCCAATCCATCTGACTGATATTTTTACACTGGTTTTCAATATAAATGTCGTTTGGGTTCACGATTTATATTGAAGGTCACTAAAATCACTTCTAATATAAATAAATACACATAAATCCGGTTAATTCGTTAAAACATAAAGTAATATTAGCATAATATTGAGTTTATTAAATGTTTTCAACAATTTTCCGAATGATTGAAATTCCGGACAGAGATGTCTTCCTTTGTTTACCAAATTTTTGTATACAGAGAGAATTTAAATTACGAGTTCCATTATATTCTAAAATATGCTGATTTCGGCATATTTTAATATCATTATTTTGTAAAATTGACGATGATGTCAAAAGTTTGTTCATGTTCATACTTTTCAAATGATTTAAAATTGCATAAGTGGGGAGAATGCAAAGTTGTAAATATTGGACAAGTGTTGTGTTACAGCCTCCAACACCGATCATAAATTTCGCTACTAACTGTTCCGAAGTAGTCCTGTTGGAAGCATTATCATGTAACGCAACGATTTAGAATACAATACAGAATAAACTGTAGCTTGTAGATGCGATAAGCCCTGTCTTGATAACTCGTTCGCATGAGATCCATCTGAAAATCTAGACAGACCGATATATACGTTAAGCTTAAATGAATGTAAACTAAAACTGCAGCTGCCAAAAATGGTTATGGTTGACATACTTGCATACGGGTTTTATCAGAACATGAGTCGATGTGGTCAATTAATAGTAAGGTTAGCACGTATTTAAAAGAAGAACAAATGCAATATTGAGTTAAATTGAGGTATGGGTATCTTGAACAATCAATCTGCATGAAAGCTATATTAAAATATTTCAATGGGTTTTACCCTTTGCCCAATCAAAATGTAGGTGTTAAATTTTATTAAAATTGTTTTACAATTCTAACACGTACAAGAATGGTTGATTCAAAGTGGATTTTTGTGTGGAAATCTCAGCACCACAACATCAAATGTAATATAGTGTATATATGTTTCTATACTTAGAACTCACCCTAAGCCACCTTAACTTTGGATCTAGTTAAATACAACTATTTTTCACAAGTTTTATAAATAATTGTAATTAACAAAAATCTAGATTACTGCAACTTTCTAATTACAAATTACTGAGAAATGATTGCATTTCAGGAAATCGTCCAATTTTTATTGGGTTTCCAGAAGGGAGTGACATTGCGTCCTACGTCCGTAGCGAAACTCTATTATATCAAACGCTTAACATACATATAACAAATTTGAATACATTTAATACAAGTAAAAAATACAAGGGTTAAATCGGCCATTTGAATGGGAGGTACCAGAAGAGGCGAAGTTGATAGGTCGGGTTTTTTTCACAAATACATTCCACAATCGACTTAAAAAATCATGAAACACATCTGGTGAAGATATAGTTGGTATTTAGTATACCTCCTGCATGTTACCCATTGGCCTTATCAAAAGAAATAGCTAAATAGCTCAGATAGTAGTTAATATGGTTCTTTTATGCAGAAGGGCAAACATTTAAAAACAAAATTCTTATTGAAAATATTTATCACATTCTTAAATAACTTTTTCTTTTGTTTTGCCATGATAGAAATTTTTTGCTCCATTTTTTCTTATTTAAATTTTGTTTTCACTTACAGAGTAAATAACAGCATAGAATTTTTCATTTTTTTCTCCAAGAAATATTTACGCGATTTATGCAATCATCTTCGTACTTCGTTTGCAGCATAAGTTGCCCAAGCTAGGAAATAAATGCTTACTGTTGTTTGTATTGTGAGCATTTTTTGGAGTAACCTATCAAAATTTTTCGAATATGAAGCTTAGCGACATTCTTGTGACTTTATTATTAAAATATTCCACTTAGATACAAACGGGGCTGAACTTCGACACTTTCCTCAATATATTATATATCCACATGAAAATTCTGGGGGGGTTTTCGGCGTTTTATGTTTCGTCTGAGCATCCTCGTTTTGTGTCTTCATTGCCTGGAACAAATTTATTTGGATTGTCATCGCTTACGTTTTATTTATCAGCTCCACTGAAAGATGAATTCAATTAGATAAGGCTCCCTTATTGCCATTATTGGTTGTGTGAAACGCAAGTACCGGCGGCAACCTCTTCCGTTTTCCAAACTATTAGAAAATTGTAATTTGGCACACAATTTGCAGAAGGGCGTCCCATTTATGTCCCATTAGTTAACTGCTGCTATTGTAATTGGAATTGTTTTAACGGTCAAACGAAATTGGTTTCGGTCATTCGCCATATTTGTGAGACATTCGGTGAAATATTTTATAACATGTTTAGTTTTTACTTAAAGCAATGATAATTTACAAACAATCTCGTTTGGGATACTGAAAGTTAATTATCAACAATAAGAAAGTTAATTATCAATTGCAGGTTTATGAAGTACTGAAATAGAAGTATTTCAGTTATTAAAAATAATAATAAAATTAACGTCATTTGAAATGTGAGAATTGACATAATAGAACCAATTAAGATGCATATTGACAGCTGTCTGTGGGAGCGACCGATTATGATGCAAAAAATTTCATTAGTATAATGGTGGCGCTCCCGAATTATTTTCAAATTCCATTTTGAATGAATCAATAAAATAATTAATTTTATGTTAATTTGCCATGACTGAAACATAAAATGTGTAGCTGTATGTGCAGTTAAGTGTGAATTTCAAGTGGAGAATACGAACGAAGGTTTTGAGAAATAAATTCAAACCTAATTAAATTTCCTAATATATTTTTAAATCAAATAATACAAAAAAAAAAAGAAAAAGAAATTTAAAAATGAAACAATTAAAATATAGATGTAATTTTCAAAGGCGAATATTAAAATAAAAATCGTTTTGAATTGTATAGTAGAGTAAATTGTTAAAATTGCGCTTTTTCAAGATTGTGGAAGAAGCACAAATAACAGATAGATAAAAATGAATGATTTGAAGAGCAGTATTTACATTTTATCATTGCATATAAATAAGAAAACCATTTTATCGTCCTTAAATAATGCTGTCAAACGAAACATGTCAAATGAAAATTAAGTCTGACGGAAGCCGCTAAAAAGCTACTGCATCTTTGACTATGGCTAATAAATCTGCTTCTGTAGAAGCAGTATAAACTGCATAGTGACAAGCGTAACTCATTCCTTTTTTAGGTACAGCACATGATGTATTTTAATGCATACAGTCAGAAAGCGTGGATATTAATCTTTTATAATAAATATTTTTTTACAATAAATAAACATGCATTTTGAATTGTACCTTAACTTCATGTCCTTCAACATTAAATAAGCTCCGATTAAGCGCAAATGGGAGGAAACTGTACATTTACTTCATTTCTCAAAGATTTTCAAGAATAACTGGTCTGAATTTAATATATTTGCAGATAATGACAACTTTGCAAAATGAGCTTTTCGTTTAATTGTGAGTAGGTTTACTTGCTATGTTTATAACTAATAATGGGCTCCGTCAATTAAATAACACAGTACAACAGCCAATCTGGGGGGTGAGAAATTCCAAGTCAGGGTGATGGTACTAGGTCAGTATAGTAAAATCCTCAAAGGGTTTCGCGTTCGTATTTGTCAGTTTTTTTTATGACCTTTTACATTTTTTCCTTATCTTGATGTTTTTTCGCTTAGTTGTAAAACTTTGGCAAAAACGTAGTTTGACATAACTCGAGAACGACTAGTTCGATTTTGCTGAAACAAATTGAGAAAAATTAAGAATTACATTTCCTTTAATCCATTCATATAGTGTTTCTCTACCAAATCAACACTTTTGCAATTATAAATAAATTTATGAAGAAAATTTTGTCAATTTTGCCTGCCATGCATCCAATTCAGCGTCAATCAAAATATTGTTGAATGCGTCACTTTTAATCAGCTTTCGTATATCTGGACCATTTAGTACGCCTGATTGGAAAAAATTCAATTCAAATTCAAAGATGGAAAATCATGGGAAATGAATGTGATATTATAACTTACCTTCTTTAATTTTACTTTCGCTGAGTCTCGGGTAAATTAGTTTCAAACACAAGAAAACTTCATCTCTTTCGGCGATAGTTTTGATGAAATTCTTAACAATTCCAAGTTTAATATGCAGTGGAGGCAGCAATATCTTCTCCTTCGGTACTAGAGGCTCACGAATAATATTGGCCGTTTGTAATCTGCTGTGCTCTCTGAGTTTCAATCCGTGGCATGCATATTGGTCACCTTAAAATCGTGTGTCCCAATCGCACAAAAAGCACATATATTTTATATAGCCGCTTTGAAGACCGCAAAGCATAGCTACAACTTTTAAATCGCAGCATATGCGCCACCTATGTTTGGCGTAGTTAACCATTTTCAAAATATTTTCCAGTGCATCATATGTTTCTTTCGTTTCTGTACTATAGGCGATTGGAACTGAAGGTTTTTTATTGGTCTTATGCAGTAAAACTGCCTTCAAGCTGAGTTTTGAACTGTCAATAAATAATCTCCAGTCATCTGCTTCGTATTTTATTTCCATTTCGTCCATCAATTTCCCTACATCCGGGCAATATGCAGAAGTTTTTCCATCATTCACAAGGAATAAACTTTGGAGTGTTGCCTGACGACTTCGATAAGCTGTGACTTTCACACCGGGTGCCAACAAATTGTTTGATTTCAAAAACAAAGCCAGCTCTTCCGATGTATGCTGTGTTAATTCCAATTTGGCAACAATTGAATCAAGCTTATTTTGATTTATTAAAATTGGCTCATGGGATACTGATGGCTCATATGGGGGATCATCACGTAAATCATATGTCGGAGCAGTCATAGAAGATAAAATATCTGGGCTAGAAGCTTTTGGCACAGGAATGTCGTCCGAATGAGGCAATGGTGTTGCGGCACTTGCAACACCAACGTAATTATACGATTTTCTTATCCTTTTTGTGGCTCCTTTATTCGCACATGCATAGCAATTCAATGGATTGTGACATTCGCCAGGATTAGTCCAAGTCATTGGGATACCGAATGGCATACTTTCACGTTTTCTATTTTTCCAATCCATTAGACGGTTGTAGCAGCTTTTACACACTAGATTTGGCACCCAATTTTTGTTCACTATAACATTTTGGTTGAAGTACATCTCGTATATTTGAACAAAATCAGTACTGAAATTTCCCCTTTTTTTATGTGTTGAGACATATTGACCGCAGCAGTAGCAAAAGCTATTTATATCTGGCTTGCACAGTTCCATATTCTATGACAAAATGAATGACAAAAATCGAACAATGAACACCTATTTATACTACGTATTTTTCAATATTTTACTGACGTTCTAAAACATGACCACACATGAATGTGGGTGCAATTTGTGGAAAAAAATCATGCAGGTAGCCAACAGAAAAAACCCAAATAATTACAAAAGTGCACTTTCCTTTTTTCCTTTTAATTGTCAGCGCACATTTATGACCGTTTTTCAGTTTTTTACAGCAACCATAAAAACCAAATAACCTTTTGTTTATTACTTTTTTTTAATTCTGAGAAAATGTAAAAGGTCATAAAAAAAAAAAAAAACTGACACATACGAACGCGAAACCCTTTGAGCATTTTACTATACTGACCTAGTACCATCACCCTGACTTGGAATTTCTCACCCCCAGACAAAAATCCCAAAAATGTTCCACAGTGTAATAATTAAATTCAACAGAATAATTAAATTCAACCAAAACTCAAATTTAGATATATACGAGTATTAGCTGATTGGTTTCCCCATACATTTTGTATTTCTGCTTTTAAATGACCAACTCTCGTTTGAACAATCGACAAAATGATGGAGTATTAAAAATAACGATCACGAAAGAGGATCATACTTATGCATCCTCAATGCAACCCATCTACAAAACTATAATTAAACTTTACAAACCAGTTTTAAAAATTAGTCAACTAGTCTGAAAATGTCAGTATTTAATATAAAAGTCGTGGGGAAACGTGTCGTTGCTTGAACTAATAAAATTAGTATTATTTTAAATAATCTTATGATGTGGCTTTTTTATATAATATAAGATGTAGGAAAACGAAATCCATTATTTTTTCAATATGGAAATTCAGTAATATGCACCTCTCGTTGTGTAAGTGCGATCTGGTAAAGTTTCGATAAAGAGGAGAACGGAAGGCAAAACGCAAGGCTGGAAATGCCAATTAAGGTCCTGATACTGTAACAGGCAATCATACGCATGCTCTGGAATGCCAATTATTGACGGTCAAGTCCGACCGTCTTGTTTGTATTTCTTAGGAGCTAAACATTGTTCAAACAAACTGTTTAGAGCCACTCGAATGAGGCTGGATAAAAAATAATCTCGATGTATGGGAGCAACACATGTTAACGCAAAAACCCGAATCAGTACGCGAATCAGTACTGAATCGCAATCATGTAAAGGAGTAAATGTGAACAACGACAGTTCCCACACATCCATTGTTACTCATCTGATGCTTCGGGAGCTTAGTTGGGAGATTCGTATGCATCCAATTTAAATAATGGATATGACACCAAATAATTCCTTTCCTTGTCTACGGCGAATGATTTAGCAGGTGAAAAATTCCCGTCAAGAGTTCTTTTTACAAATCGACTGCCCCAGTTTCTTGCCAATAAGGACGAGGGTTCTATAAGAGAGACATGACAGAATAGCCTTTGGAATAACAAAACGAACAAAACGGTAATCGGATTATTACTTGAATCGGATTATCCTAACAATGCTAAATTAAAGCTTCAGTACCATGCAAAAATATCGCAAAATTCTAAGCCTGGTATGTAATTACCAGTCATGAAACCTGTACCTATCTACAATCTACAATCTTGCAACATACTTACAATCATGGAAAAATTCTAGCGCACTTTTATTAAA
>JAHXMU010000007.1:4552329-4654425 GCA_019455685.1 Philornis downsi
CAAATTTCAAATTAAAAATTACAAATTAAAAAATCACATTAAAAATTTCAAATTAACAAATTTCAAATAAAATTTCCAAATTGAACAGTGGTCAAAAAGACAAAAAGAAAAAAGTGCGAATAATTACCAAATTGAGATTTAATAATTTTAGTTGAAATTGCTGAATAATCTGTGTTTTCACCAATAACCTTTGTGTGTGCTTAAAGTTGCCTACATTTTAATCTACCTATATGTGACAATTGGTTAACTAAAAATTTAAAAGAACAAAAATTGGCTAATTAAAAAATACATTAAAAACATTTAAATTCATCTAACTTTTTATAAGTGTTAAAACTTGCGTAAAATTAATCTACGAACACAAATTGGCTAATTGAAAAATTCAAAAAAAGCTAAAAAAGGTGGATTAAAAGTGTTATTAAAAAAAAAAAAAAAAAAAAAACCAGACCACTAAAAGAATCAAAAAATTGTTAAACCTTTCCTATTTACAAAAAACAAAAAAGCATTCTTGATTGTGACAAAACTACAAAGGTTAACAAAAAGACATCTGGTATAGTTGAAACAATCAATACAAAACCAAAACTTTATCACCGTTATAACGGTTAATAAAAAGACATCTGAAAACTCTGAGAAGTGGTACAGTCGACACTTTTAATTTCATACAAACTATTAAACCTTGAAAAGCAAAACTTCAGCACCGTTATAACGGTCAACCAACAACAAGCAAAGACCCAAGAGGAGGAGACAACTCAACAACAACAAGCAAAGACCCAAGAGGAGAAGACAACTCAAGCAACTCAACAACAACAACAAGCAAAGACCCAAGAAGAGGAGACAACTCAACAACAACAAGCAACGACCCAAGAAAAGGAGACAAGAAACAAACAAGTAAATATAAAAGAAGAGGCGATTGCAGTAAGTACAAAAAAAAAAAAATGTACATATGTAAAAAGGAGAACAAAATTATTCGCGCAAATCAATAATATATTGTAAATGAATACTTGATAGACCCAATTGGACTTTTTTGACATAATGGAATTAGAATCGCGGAAATAGAAAAATTTTTTTGCAAATATTTTATTCTTCAAATATTTGAAAAATTATTCCGATACATTTCGACCCAAGACGCATAATTTTGGAAGGCTCTCGCTAGTGGTCTCACGCTTACCAAGACAAATTGAATAAATTTTGCTGGCATAAAATCTTTTGAATTTATTCGGAAAAAATCAACAGTCTGCGCCTCTGAACAAAGGCAAGAAAAACACCATTTCGCTTGAGACTCTAATCTTTTGACTCCTTACGCTATCACCTAGGCGAATAATAACCAATACCTTGTTTTTGACATCTTGTTTATTGGAAACTTAAGTATTTTGTTTGTAAAACGAAATTTTTTTATTTCGGATTTTGGAAATCAATCCCTTGAAAGTAATTTTTTGATTTTCATCAAAACAAAATGGCGAAGGAAATTGCTAACAGATTTATGAATTGGGTTAACGATCTGGCAGACTTCGAGAGCATGTGCATCATTAAAGGGGATGAAAGCATTCATGCGTTGGAAATATATAGGGTGGAACTAAACTCCCTATGGGACCAAGTGAAAAAGGCTTATTTAGATTGTCGAGATGTGGTACCTGCTGAAGGAGACAAGCCGATAGATCAGGGTAAAGTCCGCGCACACTACAGAGAAGCTCTTCTCTGTTATAAACGCATACTGAGCTCTCTTAACGAAAAGATTGAAACGATGTCGGAATACAACGCGCAGGAAAAATTGGAGCGAGTTTCACAGACGATGCCCATCAACAATGAGGTGGACTTAGCTCCGGTCTTGAAACTTCCACCCTGCGATACGGAAACATTTCTTGGAGGTTATCAAGCATGGCCGAGCTTTAGGGATTTGTTCTCCACTCTGTATATAAAAAATCCAAGGTTGAGCAAAGTTGAAAAATTATTTCATTTAAAACATAAAACAGCGGGAGAAGCACGTGAAATAATTAGCCACGTACCCTTGACGCACGATGGTTTCGACATTGCATGGCAAATTTTAATGGATAGGTTTGAAAACAAGAGAATGCAAGTAAATGATCAGTTGAAGAGTCTGTTCAATTTGCAGAATGTGTCGGCAGATTCGAGTTCCTCAATTCAGAAATTACAACGAACGGTTAAGAGTTGCATTCAGACTTTAGAAGCATTAAAAATAGACACCAAAGGTTGGGACCCAATCCTAATCTACCTTTGTTCCACAAAATTGCCTAGAACTTTTTTGGAGGAATTTGAAAATGGTTTGGAGGATTGCTCATCGATCCCACCTTGGACCAAGTTCGACGAATTTTTAACGCACAAATTTAAGACCCTTGAATCAGTGGGCAATATAAAACCAACTTCTACAAAAAATAGTCAGTCTAGATCTGACTATAGCAGAAATGGAAGACGATTGAGCACTTTTCAAACAAATGTTGCTCAAAGTACACAACCCTCAGGGGTAAAACACAATAATGCAATATCGCAAAGGGAATGTCGTACTAAAAATGAGCAAAGCTGCCAACTTTGCAAACAAATTCATTTTTTACGAACATGTCCAAAGTTTATCGAGAAGAACGTGAATGATCGCATTCACTTCGTGAAGGTGACGCACTCATGTTACAACTGCCTTTTATTGAACCACGGAGTAAAGGATTGTAAAAGCCGCTATTGTTGTAGATATTGTAATCAAAGACATCATACTTTGTTGCATAAGGGTAACGAGACCCAAACTACAATGCAAGTCCCAGTTAGAGATGAAGTACGCCCTAGTACCAGTGCTGCAGCTCTAACTACTCTCATACAGTCCACATCGAATTTAGACCCTCCTGATACCTTAGCCTTGACACTTCAGGAGGACAGTGTCAATAGTGTTCGACCTCATACCACTTTGTTATTCACTGCCATAGTACAAATTGAGTCTAGAGGACAAAGATATGACGCTCGGGCGATTATTGATACTGGTTCACAATCCACTTTTGTTTCCGAGAAACTCAAAAATCGTTTAAAACTCCCGACACGAAGAAATCTAGTTCATGTTACTGGCTTAAGTCAAATCGTAGCTGAAACCAGTACCGAAACGTGTCTTTTCAATTTGTGTTCACCTGTGGATCCTAGTTTTGAGTTGGAAGTTTGGGCACCTGTCTTGAAGACCCTTCCTTCCAACTTACCCTCACAAATTCTTGAACAGAGTCAACTCAGTTTAGCTGCAAAACTTGAACTAGCAGACCCTACTTTCTACGCAAGTAGACCCGTCGATATTCTAATTGGCATGGATATAGGACCCTTCATATACACTGCCGGCGTTCCAATGCAGTCCCTCGGATCTCTTTTGGCCCAAAAAACAGTGTTTGGGTGGATCATTGGGGGGCCGGTTTATCAGAAGAATTGTAATGACTGCCCTATATCGCTTTACAAATCAATTTCGATTGAGAACATCCTCACACGCTTTTGGGAGGTGGAGGAAACTCCAAAAAATGTGTTACGATCAGAGGAAGACATTTTTTGCGAAGAAAACTTTAGAAGAACAACTCGTCGGAATTCAGCGGGAAGATACATCGTAACCCTGCCCATTAAAAAATGTGAAGACCTGGGGAATTCCAGAAATATTGCCCTGGCACAATTCTATAGAATGGAGAGGAAGCTGATGAAGACACCCGATATCAAAGATCAGTATGACTCAACCATCATGGAATATTTGGAGTTGGGACACATGAGGAAAATCTCGGCACAGGAAATAGATGACAAGCCGCATTATTATCTGCCACATCATGCCGTCATCAGACCGGATAAAATAACGACAAAGCTCAGAGTCGTTTTTAATGCCTCAAGTCCTTCATCTAACAGAAAGAGTTTGAATGACAATTTGTTTCCAGGACCCGTACTCCAGCAAGATCTTGTCCTACAAATTTTGAAATGGAGATTTTTTAAGTACGCATTTAACGCTGACGTTACAAAAATGTACCGTCAAATTCTCCTGGACCCCACTCAAACTAAATATCAGCGAATTTTGTTCAGAAAGTCTCCAAATGACCCGGTAGAAGATTTTGAATTACTGACAGTAACATTTGGAGTGAACTGCGCCCCATTTCTTGCCATTCGGACACTTCAGCAGCTAGCAGAAGATGTAGAAGAATCCTATCCCTTAGCCTCTAGGATTATTCGACAAAATTTGTACGTAGATGATATCTTAGCAGGTGGTCATACGGTGGAGGAGGCAATAAAGTCTCGAAAGCAGCTAGTTAATGCCTTGAATTCAGCTGGTTTCGAACTAAGGAAATGGGCGTCAAACGAACGTTCGGTGCTTCAGAATCTATCTTTGCAGTCAATCTTGCCTGTAGATTGGTTGAACTTATCGGAAGCTTCCTCAACGAAAACTCTTGGCATTCGATGGAATATTTCCACCGATACATTTGCACTTACATCTCCTGTTGCTGAGGAAAGAATCTTACCTACCAAACGAGAAGTACTATCAACAATAGCCAAGCTCTTCGATCCATGTGGATGGCTTGCCCCAATAATAGTAGTAGCAAAACTAATAATGCAACAAATTTGGCTGGACAGAATCGGCTGGGACGATCCTTTGAAGTGTACCACTGCACTAAATTGGAAAAACTTTGTTAAAAACTCTCCTTCAATTAACACCATAACTGGTCCCAGATGGATTCACTTCACACCAACAAGCGTGGCTGAAATTCATGGATTTTGTGACGCATCGGAGAACGCATATGGAGCAGCACTCTACATTCGCCTAGAACATGTTGATAAGTCAACCGATACTTTCTTGTTAGCTGCTAAAACCCGTGTTGCGCCTATTAAGAAAATTTCTTTACCCAGACTCGAGCTATGTGGAGCTGTTCTACTATCAACCCTAGCAGCTGCGGTGATTCCAAATATCCAAATCTCGAATCTATCGACACAATATTGGACAGATTCCACTATTGTCTTAGCTTGGCTCAAGAAACCTCCTTGCTCATGGAGTACGTTTGTTGGAAATCGAGTCTCCGAAATTCTAAACAACGTGGGGCATGGAAAATGGCGTCATGTTGATTCAGGAAGCAACCCAGCGGACATTGCAAGTCGAGGATGCTCACCACATGATCTAAAATCAAAGCCTTTGTGGTGGCACGGTCCCCACTGGTTAAAACTCCCAAAAGATCGGTGGCCAATTTACGAAGCTGGAGAGGACACGGATTTAGAAGCAAAACGAATAAAAGTACTCACAACGACAACAAGTGAGGATTTGTTGCTTCGATTTTCAAAACTATCGCGAGCTTATGCGGTTTTGGCTTTTGCGCTACGATTTTGGAAAAACACTGGCGCAAGAAAAGCAAAATATTGCCTCAAAAGTACATCGATAACTGCTGATGAAATTGGAGATATTAAAATTCGACTTATTGTTCTAACTCAAAAGATTTATTTTGCAACTGAATATCAATCTTTGACTCAGAAAAGCCGAATTTCGCCTAGTAGCAATCTTTTAACTCTTAATCCGTTTCTAGACCCAAAGGGCGTTATTAGAGCCAATGGCCGTCTTGTCCACTCAACCGCTTTAACATACAATGAACGTCATCCAATCATTTTACCATATGCAGCTCGATTGACTCAGTTGTTAGTAGAATATGCTCACAAAACAACAGCCCACGGGGGAAATCAGTTATTAATTCGCACTTTGAGATCTGAATTTTGGATTTTTAAACTCAAAACTCTTGTAAAAAAGGTGATCCATCGATGCAAAATTTGTTTGCTCTACAAAAAGGAAACCCAGAGTCAGATTATGGCAGCACTACCTCCAGAACGTACTACGCTGACTAGACCTTTTTTGAACACTGGAGCTGATTTTGCTTGTCCGTTCGGTATTAAGAATTATACTGGTCGCGCGTGTTTGGTAACCAAAGGCTATGTTTGTGTTTTTGTCTGTTTTTCAACAAAGGCTATACATTTAGAGGCTACGAGCGACTTGTCGACCCAAACGTTTTTGGCAGCCTTCTCGAGATTTATTGGTCGTCGCGGGTGTCCAGCTAGAATGTATTCGGACAACGGAACGAATTTTGTTGGAGCAGCGGAATTGATTCGAAAGGACAGGATAGAATTCATGAAATCTCTTCAAACCAGCACCCTAGAGCACACATTCAGTCAGAATTTCGAGTGGAAGTTTATACCTCCAGGCGCTCCTCATATGGGCGGCTTATGGGAGGCAGGAGTAAAATCATTCAAAACTCACTTACGCAAACTTATACCCACTATGAATTTCACTTTTGAAGAATTTTCGACTTTATTGACCCGTATCGAATCTTGTCTAAATTCTCGACCCTTAAGTCCCGCTAGCGATGACCCTAGTGATCTCCAGCCATTGACTCCTGGTCATTTTCTGATTGGTACTCCTATGCTCGCTCCTGCAGAACCAGACATGTCTGGTTGTAGTCTATCCCTTGCCAACAGGTGGAAACGGCTCAAAATCATATCACACTATTTTTGCCAAAGATGGAAGGCGGAATACTTAAAGGAATTGCATCGCCGAAACAAGTGGAAACACCAAAAGGAAAATGTTCAAGTGAATGACCTTGTCGTCATCAAGGAGGAGAGACAGTCCCCTAATGATTGGAAGCTGGGTCGGATTACAAAAGCATACCCAGGCCCAGACCAGAACATTCGCGTCATTGACATACGTACGGCAAACGGCACCATTACTAGACCCATAACGAAGGTCGTCAAACTATTTTCGGACTGACTAGAAATTTGCATTTTAATTTCAATCGCAAAACATTTTAACAATAATGTTTTTTATACCCCTTTAGGCATGGCCGGTTATTTACCACGCCCAAGTAGATCACAAGAGGAAATTGACCGATTGACTGAACGCCGTGCTCGTCATCAAGATCGGAACCATCGACCCCACGAGCCACGACACAGGCCAGGAGACTGGCAATATTCTTGTGGTCTATGCCAAGAAGACCACGCTCTCAGATCATGCCCAAGGTTTCGGCAGTTAACGCCATATCAAAAATATGAGACGGTAGAACGGAGGGGATACTGCCGGAACTGTCTAGCTCGCAGCCACCTAGCCCCGGATTGCCCTAACGCCAAAGGGTGCCATAAGTGCGAGAGACGGCACCACACTATGCTCCACGGCGCACAGCAACTCGAGGAACATTTACTTAGTGGACACAATGACGAACAACTGTGCCGAAGGTCAACCGTTTTCATACCCACTGCCATGGTACAGATGGCTGAAGAGAGTAATGGTTCCTGGGCGTCTGTGCGAGCGCTTCTTTGTCCTTCATCTGTGGCCTCCAGAATTGCCTCATCAACCGTTCGACGCCTGGGTCTGGCAGCTTATAGGCAAGGTGCCTCTCGATTCGTCACAGTGCGGGTAAAATCAATCCATAACCAAAGGGATTGGGTGTTGCAGGTCAATGCAATCGTCACAAATGAGTTACCTCGACGACCCTATTTGGACCCAATTATTGAAGACCCAACTACAGACTTCAGCCATGACACAATTGCCGATGTGGACCCAAGGAGCAATGTTCCTATTGATATTGAGCTTGGCGCTGATGTGTACCCTTCTATACGTCGCGATGGCGTCATACGCACGGAGCTGGGGCGAGTAGAGGCACACAAGACAGCTCTCGGTTATGTCTTCATTGGACCAACACGCAACCACTAATATACATTACAACCAGCTATTTAGATTTAAGCACAAAAAGAAAATGAATTTGTTAGAATTAAATCGAAACATGAAAATGAAATATTCTTTGTAAAATTATTTTGATAACTGAAATCATAATGTTCTTTTAAAACTAATTGCATAACTTAAGTCAAAATGTTCTCTTTAAAACAAATTTAATTATCACAGGTCCACGGGGGGCCGGAATGTTCAGAGATGTGCTCTATTAATCCAACATCACTATGAATGCTAGAAATTGGAGCATTCATGTAAATAGCGAGCCGTATGTACTTAAGTACACACACACATGCGTCGCTCAGTTGCATTCCTAACTGTTTGCTGCTATTGTCATTTTCTTCACACATTCCTTTTCAACCGGCAAAATCTCGATGTGCAGCAAAAAGGAATGTGCGAAAAGTTCAATATTTTAGTCTAGTTTTGGTCGTGAATGCGTGCGCAGCTTTGTCCTCCGTGGTCTTAGACAAAAAAAAACAAAAACAAGTGAACAAAAAATAAGTGACAATAAACAACAAAAAAAACAAAACAATTCTCTTTTTTTAACCAACACAAAAACTAGAACATTAAACAAGTTTTAAATAAAACAATTTTCCGGAACTTCTGTGTTCAGAGCAAAATAAAATTTAATTTTCTTAGTCAATTAATTTGTTTAAATGTCTTCTAATTCCTTTAAGTTAATATTTACTAGGATATTTCATTAACCTCTTAGATTTCAATAATAATTTCATGATGTTTTAAGAGAAATTTTGTGAGATACACATCAGTAGTGTCGACGATGCAATGACAAATGATGTAAAGCAGCCATTTAGTAGAAACTAACAACCAATCCCTTTCTGTCTTGTTTGTTAGAGCTGTTAAAGAAGATACCAAGTAATTTTATAAAACTTATATTTATTAAGTAAATAAGTACAATATTATTTTCAACTTTAGGAACATTAGGACGTCATCATTAGTCCGTAATGGTTCATACTCTGCATAGGGGCAGTATATGTGAAAACAAAACAAGCAAACTCTTTCTATACCAAAATCTTATTCCAAAGCGCAAAGATCATATAATAATTCTGGAAAATAATTCCAATTAAAAATAATGACTACACAAAAAGGCTTCTAAAAGCCAAGCGCATAAAAAAATTGTCTCTATTTCTTAAGTAGAAAACAAAAAAATTGGAAGAAGACTATTCTGGTCATAGTTTTCCTATGCAAAAGTACAGGGAAGTATTCGGAGAATTTAATATAATACAAATTTAAAGTTTCAAGGTATCAAGTTTACTGCTCTTCATTTAGGTATGAAATGTTTCCGAAAAAAAAAATGTTCTAAGATCTGTTACAAATTCAGATCGAAACTAATATAATTACATAAACCAAAGAAAAATACAGATCTAATTTCATGTTTGTGGCTTTGCATACAAAAAATATGAAATTTGGTAAAAATTGTGGTAAAAGTTAAACAAAATTACAAAAACTAAAAAACGTTTAGTGTCCCATATTAAAAACGCGCAATTACTAAAAATAATGTGCTAAGAAAAGTATACAATTTTATAAATCACTGCCTTCGCCCGCAATAATTGAAATATAGGTATAACACAATAAGTTGCTACTGCGCTGGCATAAACATAGTAATTCCGAAAAAAGCGTAATGCATTAGCGCACTTATTTATATACCTTTCCATTTAATATATTACACGCATAGTAATATCAATGTGGCATTGAAATGTTCGGTGAGAAGACGTCAGCAGACACAGCTTTAGGTCTATTACGAATGAATGAATGAATGGTAAGTCTGTAGAAGTTAGCATACAATTGCATACTCTTAGGAGGCGCAAAAGATGCAACTGCTATATTCATTCATTTACATCGTATATAAACTAACTTAAGTTAAATGTTGACAACAAACTGTTATATTACAAAAAAAAAAACTATATATTTTAAAATATATAAATTTTTAGTAAAAATGAGAGCTTTCCAAATTGAACAAAACTGTTTTTAAACTAAATTACATATTTTCTTAATTAAAAGGAAAGTTTTACAAATGAAATGAAACCTTTTCCAAATTAAGTTCAGCTATTTTCAAATTGAGTGGAACTTTTATTAAATTTAATGAACGCTTTTCCAAAATTAAATGAAATCTTTCCAAATTAAACGAAACCATTTATAAATGAAATAAAAACGTGTTAGTTATATTAAAATTAGTTTTGGAAAAAATAATTTTAAAAGTAAAAATTCTGTTGTTTAATATTATCAAGCATTTTCCAAATTAGATGAAACTTTTTGCAAATGGAATGAAATCGTTTATTATTATTAAATGAAATATTTTCCAAATTATAATAAAAGAAATCATTTCCGTATTAAAATAAATTTTCCACAAATAAAATAAAACCGTGTTAGTTACATCAAATGGTTTTGGAAAAAATTATTTTAAAAATAAAAACTATTTGATATTATTGATCGATTAACAATCTGAAAGATTTTTACTTTCATTGAAAATTATTATGAAAACGTCCCGTTAACAACTTCACTACAGTCACGAATTCTCCTTGGATTTTAACTATGTTAAACAGTTGTGCACTGTAGCGTTACATTTTATATTGTAGCATAAATGAAATCTCTCCCAAGTTATAGTAAACAGGACCTTCAACTCTATTATTTCAACTCTAGGTAACTTCAACTCTATTAAAAACTGGAATAGTAAGAAAAGTATGCCAAAGAATTTACTTAATGTGTCCAATAACAGGGGGGGAAATACTCTTCATTGTTGGGAGTGGATTCAACCGTCATCTTGGCAGATTTCATTGTACCCACAGTTGGAAGGAGGGAGTGGTCCATAAATTTGTAGCGACTAATTATACAATTAATGCGGATAGGTTTGAAATATTCTAGGTGGAATATATTCAAGAAACAGTTCCTAACTTAGAACACTCGAATTCCCCTAACATATTTACCCCACTATTTTCCAATGTGGGATCACAGAGAGAAAGAAGTCTTTTCCAAAAATTAAGTCCAACGCATGAGCAATATTGAGTGACATGATTGTTCCAATTATGTAAGAGATATCGTTTTAAAAACACCATTAAATTGTCATTGATTGTTGTTAATGTAACTAAATTTGTTGTTATGCAAATAAAATATTTTTTATAGTGAAATATAATACATACATATATATAGCACCAATAATTTTTATAGTAAAAATATATATGAAACCACCGGTCTGGCAAGCCTATCATCTGTTAAATACCTGTCAGCTAAAGTAATATTTTCTTAGTCAAAAGTTTGCCATTCAAGAATATGGAACGTTTAACAACCGAAGAATGCGTAAAGATAGTTAGAACTGGTAATTCAATTTTGGTCTGGGGCGTATTTTTTTCAAAACTGACGCTGCTTGAACCTCAAAAGGATTCACTGGTTCAACCAATCCATAGGCGGTCATTTAAATTACATTGTATTTCGTACATAATGGAAAGGCCCAAACATTATAAAGAAATGCAATTTTAATCGAAATCATGGCTTTATTTGTGTTTTATTTAACTTTACTTTTGACACCTAAAAATGAGTAACCCCATATATATATTTTACCTTTCAAGGGTCTTCCTTACAGTTACACGACAAAATAACATCATATAAATATAAGATATTAGAGTAAATTAATATATCTTTATTGGAAAAAATTGACCGATGAGCTTTATTTTAATTTTTCAAGATATTAAAAACTTCCCTTAAATAATTTTTGGTTCAATCAAAAATATATTTCCAATTAACACAATCATTAGACTGCGCAAATTATAAAAAGTTTCGCGAAGATTTACGACAGTTATTGGATCTAACAGCCAGCCAGACAGACAGACATCATTTTAGACAAAAACTGGTAAAATTCTGCACAACACAGGCGGAACACAACTCCAACCATCCTCGAAACATATCCTTGAAAAGCAATAACAAAATACTTATATAAGGTTCAGAAACAAAATGAACAGAACAAAACAAAAGAATGGAGGCAACTTTTTGGGAAATATGGAAACATTCCCTAATTAAAAGAGAATTGATTAAAATGGATTTCGTTGTAGTACTTACGCGTTAATCATGTTCTTTTTGTTCGTCCAAAAAGATAGTTCTGAAATTTAATTTAAATTTATTTTATTATACTATTACACGTTAATAAAGCAGGCTTTCTTGCATCGATTTAAACAACATTTTCCCACATAAATTATGCTTTACATTAGTCAAAATATTTCTAAAAGTATTGCGGTTAGCTTATTAATTTCGTGTACGTTTTCTTAAACATTTTTGGAAAAAGAGGAAATCGCAAGTATTCAAAATTTTTACAAACTTAAGATAGTTTAGTTAGGCTTAAAGCACATTCTGCGTGACAACGAAAAGTTTGGGGAAAAATGTGCACCGAAAGAAGTAATGATGAGATGGTGAGATGAGATTACTGAATTTGAAAATATTGTTTTCAAAAAATTCCTGATTGATGTTTTTCTGTCTGATATTTTGGAAAACTTAAGTATTTTTTTTTTTTGCAATTTTGGAATCTGTGCTTCCGATTTTGATTCCATTTCATATTGAACACCTGAAGCAGACTTGGAATGGAATTTTCTTACAAATTCTGTGAATTAAATTCCTTGTTCATACATAAGGCGCAGTAAAAATAAATCCATTATTTTTGCATGACATTGAAGACTTTATTTACAATAGTTGGAATCAACCGTTTAAGGTTTAAATATGCATCGCATTTTTCGATAACTCGTAGCTCTTGTGAAGGTAATGCCATTATACCTCGTCCCTATTGGCAAAAACTTCTGAGAACTGGGACAGCAAAATCATTCACCGTAGATTGAAATAGATGGTAGTCACTCTGTACTAAGTTTTCGGAGCTTCTGGCGAGTCAGAATAGCTAAGTGGCCTGGTCTTGTCCTGATGGAACACAATTCCTCTCCCATTAGCCACAGCTGGCCGGTATTACTGTCCACAGCACAGGAATTATGAGTCTTGCTGCAGGGGAGCAACTCATGTTAGATGATTCTTTACCAATCCCACGAATCATATGGCAAAACCTTCCTAATTGTGAGTACTGATTTGGCTACTGCTTACAACGGCTCAGTGTAATTTAACAAGGATCGTTTTCGTTTCTAATCTTTGTAAGTGGCCGTTTTTTATCACCAGTCACCATCCGCTTCAGAAATGAGTCAATTTTGTTGCGATGTAGCAGTTATTCGCTGATGGAAATTCTGCATTGTATTGAATTATTAAACCGACCCTTGGTTTTCGTTTTCGGTTGTAAGCCACATAAAGAATGTAAAAAGAATGTTGTCCGGAATTAAACTTATATTCAGCTGTTTTCATTTTTCATTGTTTTTTATTTTTATTTTTTTCATTTTGTTTCGTTTATTTAGGTCTATGGACATATCAATCCTTACAGACTAAGAATTGACATAACATATTTTAAGAAAGTTGTGTAAATATGTACATTATTTTATTCTAAATATCAAAAAAGGAACAGTTTAAAGTTATTTCTAGACATACAAAACTCTAGGTGTTGAATTGGGTATTCATTTCTTTCAATCCCATTTAGGATATTGAATTCAATAAATCCACGACTTAAAACACTATGTTGGGCATAATTTGTGGAATGGCGTGTTACATTAAATATATAATGGTATCTGAGTGATCTCGGCGGAACATAAAATGGAATAAGTGGCAATAATTCAGTACAACTGATTGTTCTACCACATAATATGTATTATATCGAATACAAATAACAAGGTATGATAAATACGGCGATATTGCATTGGCTGTAAACCCAGTAACCAGCATCTGGAAATATAAGGAGGCACAAAATCACCAAAGTTAATTGAAGAGAGAGAGAGTGGAATTTTCAGAAAGACCCGCTGAATTCTGAATTCTTTCTATGCGTGATAATTGACTTGGCAAAGGGACTCCAAACAATAGAGGCATATTCCAAATTTGATTTTACATAGGAAGTACACACTATTTTTAATGTATGTGGATCAGTGAAATCGGAACAATTTCTTCTAATATACGCTAGTATAGAATAAGTTTTATGGATAATATAATTTATATGCGAGCCGAAAGTCAGCGCCGCATCAAGAACAACATCTAAATCCATTTTACCTCACTAGTAGTGAGGAGCCTGTAATCACCAATTTTGAAAACCAGTTAAATTGGATTACAAGACCTTGAAAATGAAATATAAACACATTTTGATGGATTTAATGAAAGTTTATTTAGGGAACAACAGTTAAAGAGATTATCTGAATCATTTTGAAGATCTAGAGCCTCAGAAATATTAGAAATTTTGTGATATGTTTCTAAGTCATCTGCATATAATAGAAAATTTACTTTTTTAAAGTTAGAAATATTATTTATAAATAAATTAAACCACAAAGGTGCCAAAATACTACCCTGCGGCATGCCAGATGTTATGGAAGACATTCATAACTACTAATAACGACTTTGCATATTCTATTTGATAAATACGATTTTAACCACTTTAACGTCAAGGAATGAAATCCCATACATTACAACTTAGTACGAAGTATACTATGAGATAAAAATGCTGTGGCGAAATCGGTGTAAACTGTTTCAACTTGATGTCCAAGTTCAACTGATGAAATACAATATCTGTGAAAATGGTTAAATTTGTTTTGGTAGATCAACCTGGATAAAATCCATGATGAGATGGTGATATAATCGATTTTGTAAGTAAAGATAATTTGTTATAAATTATATACTCAACAATTTTCGAAACATTTGTTAGTTTGGAAATCGGTCTGTAACACGTAACATCATTCATCTTACCATCTTTAAAAATTGGTGCTATAGACGCCGACTTCCTTCTATCAACAAAATTGCCTTCCTTTAATGAAGAATTCAAAATATATTTTTAAGTCCAAAGTTTACTGACGAGGCACATTTCTTTAGTAGATAAACAAAAATCCCGTCAGAAATCTATTTATAGCTGGTTTTTAAGTGCAAGATTCCGTCGTACTTCTCATCCTCAGTGAGTTCTAGGACACCAATGTCTAGCATGTCAAACAAATTTGAGTATCTAGCTATATTGGCCGATGAAGATACAAAATTTGATTTAAAAAATTAGCAAACAAGTTAACAGAATCACTGCATGACCTTGACACAACATCACCAATTATCATATTTGAGGGAATATCTGAAACACTCCTTTTCAAATTAACAAAATGACAGAACGATCTGGGATTATTTGTAATTTCATTCTGTTTTTGCAATATAAATTGATTATATAAAAATTTATTTAAGAAATTAAATTCTCTCTGAGAATATGAAAATGTTTCATGACTTTCCACATTTCCAGATTCAGTAAACTTTTTATGAAATTTGTTGCGTAGATTTTCAAGTTCTTTAAGCTCTTCAACGGAATACCGTTCCTACAAAATTCCAAAACTGTATCCAAAAAATAATTATATCAATTAATCAATTACCTAAAAAAATGTTTACCCAATCAATACCCAATTAATAGTTTAACGTCTCAAAATTACAACATTTAAAGTTAAAATTATAAGTACTTGCTGAATTATCAAAAAACTGATAAGATTCTAATTCAATAATTGTAGGAATGTGAGGTGTTTTCGATGCCGAGAAATACATAAATTTTTATTTGGAAATAAACGTCCAAATAAAAATTAATTTAAAAAAAAATTAATTTTAGCGCTAAACTGGCTGATATTCTTTACGACATAGTGCTAATTAGAAGAAGAAGGTTGTACTCATACTTACAAGATGACTTTAAAGGATGCGTCAACAACTTATTTCTATAAAGGTCATTTTTATTTTTTGCATGTAACACTTCGGCAGAAAATGGAATTTTGGGCTAATAAATAGTAGAAAGGCTATGGATTGAAAACATTATTCGGATATTTGTTTAAATATATTTTCAGTATCCAAATCCAAAGAAAACTGAAATTTCGTGAACATCACGTCAATTTGTTTTCAGAATAATTTTAATTATGACCTCTCAGGCATAGAATGATGTCTCTGATCTTTATAAAAACATTTTTAAATTAGAACAGCTCTATTTTCAGACGCCTTGAAGAATTTTTGAAAGTCGTCTGCATTTTCCAAACATTGATTGATGTAGATTCCGCTGACCATAAAACTGAATTTGTCTATGAAATATAAGAAATAAATTACGGTCTGCGATTTTTTTAAGCATTTTCTTTAAAAGTGAGATCAGACCCTATCATTACAATTCTTATCACATTTTCCACAAATACTTCTTTTTAACCTGGACTAAATACGGTGTAGATATGTAACGTGTATGAAATGGCTATTAAAAACCAAAATGTACTCGTATTAGTCAAAAATATTTAAGTTTCCAGATAATGTTTAGGGCAGTCATCGACATGAGAGCGTCGTTACTTTAAATTTAATTATAAATTTGCTTCATGTATAAATTGTAAAGACCATTTACTGAGAAAATACATTTATGTAATATCAATAATTACTTCCATTTAAAATTAATGCATTTTCATACTTATTCATAACATTTAAAATCATAAACATAATCTCATTCCATGAAAATATTCGCCGAGTTTATTAACATCAAAAAAACTCGATTTTAATAAGAGATTAATGGATTTAAATAAATACGAACACATGTTGTAATTTAATATGGTTCGCTTTGTATTCTATTAATAAATGAAATGACAATATGTGTAATATGAAAGGACAAATGAATCAAGGAATTTTACATAATAAAATTGTTGTTTACCAACGATAATCGTTGCAATGTTTCCGCTTTATTAAATCTGAAATTCGCAAAAATCATGTGAATGTGTTATAAAAAGTTAAAACACGACTTACAGTGGGTGGTTTTGAAAAAAAAAGATGGAAAGGAGTTATAGTGTGGCAACATTTTGAGGCCCACAGATTCGGTTGTATAGGAGGTATAGGAAAGTAGAGAAATATAATTCGTGGAAATTTTGGTCAGTTTCAGGTAATATATTAATATAATTAATAATTATAGTTAATTAATATATATATTACAGTGTAATTAAATTTTGGGGCCCATTATTGCGTTCGTTTGGGAGGTACCAGAAGGCTTGGTTCAAGTTTCAGTCAATTGAAGTTTCAATTTTTTTATTTACGCCAAATTTTATTTGTCTGCAAACACTTCTTTTATTCGTTGTATGGGAGTGAAGCAGGAAGTACTTCATTACGACGGGATGGATTTCATGATTTATCTTGTGGCCGTATAAGAAACCGGATTGAGTGCAATTGAATGATGATATGAATCTTGCAATATATGGGTTAAATTATATAACTTTTATGGGAGGAGAACATGGTTGTCTGTTCGTTTTTGCCAAGTGTCACCAATCATTAAAACGCAATAGAACCGACAAAAATTTTAGGTACTGATTTATGGTTTATGGCGACAAATCATCAGCTTGTATTGAAATTACTAGAAGGGGCAATTACTAATTCACCAAACGTTTGACGAATGCCAAATTGAACTGCTTGAAAAATATTGAGTAAAGTACGACATATAAGGGTTAAGTCAGCCATTTGTGCGGATGATACCAGAAGCAGCATGGTTGGTTTGCCAATTTGTTTCAAGCATAGTAAGGAAATACAAGGTACGTGTTCGCTTATCTCCTATACTAGTTTTCTAAAGTCAATGTTTTCCTGTATCTGTCAACCTATTTGAACCCATGAATGAAAGAATAATAAGATTACGCCGATAGTGTTGACAAAGTGTTCTCTCTCTGCGCACCTACGTCACATCTCCGGCATACTTAAGTAAATTGTGAAATATGTATGGTGATTCACATTAAACAATAAATTCAGAAGAAATTGTAATCAAATGTGTGTAAAAATTAAAAAAGGTTAAGAAAAAATTGTATTGGTCCGTTTTTAAAAAGTAATAATTTTAATCAATTTAAAGTTTTATGATTTTGTTAGAGTAAAATGTCGGGTCATTTATTGTTTTTTGCAGACATTTCTTCCTGGAGATAGTTGATAGACAGAAGTAATGCTTACTAATTATAAAAAATTAAAATATTATTATATATTGAAATATAAATATAAATATATAAATAAATATTCATCTCCTGTGTTGCTATTACATTCAACATTTTCAGAAAAAGATATATCCAAGCATTCCAGATTTCTATCTTCAGTTACGTTAACTTCAACCTGCCGTTGTTGTGCAGCATCTTCAGCGTAGGACTCCTTCAACAATTAATTGACAATCTTTTTATTCCCCCTTTTTTCAATTCTAAAAGCCCGCTGGACACTGAGTTCAACGTTTTCAAGCGAATCAGTGTTGATCGTTGGAACTACTCCTTTTTTTAACAAACGACGTTCGGCATAACCTTCAAGTAAAATAGTGAATGAAATGAAATGAAACTCTTCCTCGATTTACATACATACCCATGTCATACTGTAAACCATTTTCGATGTCCTCAGGTTTGAAATGCAGCATACAAATATATCTTTTATTTGGTTTAAATTGTTTTTCACGCCGGCAAAAACTAATCCATTTCTTTTTTAACACTGCGTTAGTTGGAAATATAAAAAAGCTTATGTCGGACGATTTGTCCTCGGAAGTGCTATTGCAATTCGCTACAGAACACTTCATAATTTATGTTTCTTTAAATAAATTAATTTTTTTTTAATACTTATGTTTTTTCTTTTTGTTTCGCATTTTTATTTAATTTAAAAATCACTTATTTTTTGAGTTAAGGCCTTTTTATATATTTTTACTTTTATCTTCTGTAAAAATATAACATAATAAACGATCACATGTTCACATGTTTTTTATGATCCGTAACATAATCAATAAATAAATTAAATTAAATTAAAATAAATTAAATTTTGTTTAATACTTTCAAACCAAAATTACAAATTCTACGTCGTATTTTTTATATTTCTTTAAATAACTAAACTTTTCACACTTATTTTTAAACACTGATCACTGATCCAATTCACTTTCTTCACTTATCGAAGGCTTACAATAGAATGCAAAACAAATTTCTAGAGATGTTACGTCATATACAGAGTGAGAGAATTCAACCAAACATAGCGGACCAGCGCAATGCGTAATCTTGTATTCTATCATTCTTGATTTGAACCAATCTTTCGCTTTGATATGTTCAAAACGGCAATAGAGTTTGTTTACTGTGAAATGCTTGCTAATAACAAATATTATTCTTGCTAGTAATTGATAAATTTATATTTATTAGAAATATACTCTGCTTCTGGTGTATGTTATCACCACCAAATTTCGTTTTCGTTTGGAATTTTTTCATATGTGAATAAAAAATGTTATTTTTGTTTGGAATTTTCTCAAATATAAACGAAAAAAAACAGTTGAGAAGGTGAGAAGTTGGGTTCTGATTTTCAATATAATTTACGTGACACAGATACGCACATGGTCGAAAAAATAATTACACCTGCTTAATTTTTGTTACTTTAACGGAAAGTTAACATGGCAATTATTTTTTATTTAAATAACTTTAATATGGTAATGCCTTTAAAAGTGTTTTCATTGTGGGTTAGTTTTGTTCAGGTGTGATTTCAGCACTTGGTCAAAATAATAAACACATTGCTCAATTCTCTAATATTTTCGCAGTCTGCTGGAGTCTTTTTGGAAAGACTAGTTATTCTACTGTTGTGTTTATTTTATTCATGACAAAATATATAAAGAGTGGCGCATAAGTAACGTTAACGGCGACTATATTGAACGCGTTCTTGTGCATCATTCGGTTGTAACTCGTGAACCAATTGCATTTTATAAGAGAAAAGATGTAAAATATATAAAATTCTTTGCAAAGGCCGCCTAGACATCTCTAACTGCTGAGCACGTCGCCTGGTGGAAGTTTCGGGGTTTTCCCCAATGCTTGGTTGCACTCGGGGAATGATCACTCCATTTCGAACTGCGCGAGGTCCTCCAGCACCCGGAAGATCACAGACAGCCCCTTGCTGCCCAAAACGCTGATCGAAAGAAATTTCGATATGATCTCTGTGTCTGACTAATCGAATGCTGACCTTCAAAGTAAAATTGAACAACTTTGTTTCCACCACAAATTTCCCAAGTAATATTTAGTTAATTCTGTAAAGAGACAAAAAAAAAGATTTAAAATAATGTATTCACTGATCAAATCTTAACGTTGCTTATGCACCACCCTGCAGTAAAGAAATCAGCCATGAGTCGAAAAAGTCACTGTTCTCCGGAGGAGAGAAAAATTGTTTCAAGACTAAGAGAAAGTGGCTAAAGTCTTCGTTCTATAGCGAAAACTATGAATAAGTCGCTATTTTTTTGCACAAAGTGCTTTAAAGCGTAAAAAGCTCGTCGAAACTCGCGGAAGACCCAAAAAAATTCAAAAACAACAGATATCCGTATTGTAACACTTGCGAAGAAGACCCGTTTGTGTCTTCAAAAGCGATTTCAGCAGAAATTGGAAATATAATTTCATAGCGAACGGCTCGTCGTAGACTACAAGAAGTATACCTACCAGGACGGATAGCCTTTTGCAAGAATGACTTCTTCCGTCCAATTGTTCCGAGGGGAGAGGATGAAAAAAAATGTCGAAACATTTTGTGGGGCAATGAAACAAAATTTAATGTACGAGTATTTTGCAACGACTGTGCCCGGAATGTTCGACGCCCTAAGGGTAAGGAATTTGATTTTTTTACTTTTTTGCTTATTTTAACTAAATTTACTTAATATGTTGTCCAATGTTTTTTGATTAATTTCTTACTTTTTTAAAAATACGGAATTTAATTTTTGTTTTTTGTTATTGTTTTAGTATTTATTTTATTTCTAATGTTATAACAAATGAAATCTGTTTTTTTTTCTTTTAATTTAAATAAATTTTCGTCTAGTAGTTTTAAAAAAAACACTGTACTTATTATTTTGACCATATGTGTAATTTTTTATTAAATTGTGTTTTCAATATCACCCCACACACGAAAAATAAAACAAAATGCTATAGTTTAAACAATATTAAAAATGGGTATTACCCGCGTTACCATTGAAATACTTTAAAAAGTGACAGTATATTAAAAAAATAGAGTAATTTTCAAAAAAAAAAAGCAAAATCTTACATTAGCTTTTTGAGTTCCTTTTATAAAAAAAAATGTGGTAAAAATTGTCAATTTAACCTGTGATACTACAAAGGTTTCTCCACAATCTAAAATCAATTTCCTACAATATTGGCCAAAGGTCGTCTGAGACCTGATAAAAAAAATATGTAAAAGGTCGTCGTTAAAATATATGTCGATTTAAGTACGTCCTTCCGTTTGTCCTTTCAAGGACTGAACACAGTACCCGAAATTGATCCATTGAGGGGCAACTTTCCCATAAACATTTTCCACATTTTTTTTATCAATTATACCATACAAGCATTAATTAAAAGCGAAAGATGTGCGATTGAATGATTAATCAGTCAACCAGATTAACTGAAATTCGTATTAATCTGCTAATTGATTAATCATGCATTTGGATTATCTTACTTATGATTAATCGATTAATCATTATTTAGATTATTACTCATGATTAACTGATTAATTGAACAGTTGAATAATCAAGACTTAAATAACTGAATATATATATTTCATTTCATATTGTACATCACTTAAAAATTTTTACTACAAGTTTCTTTACGTATTAAAAGCCTGTTCCTTAGGCATTTCTTTCCAATTATTTCCGTATAAAATATATTTGAATTTTTGATAAATTGTTCCAATTTAGTAAAAATAGAAATTATTTGATTAATCGTTATTATTTATAATCAGATGCGCAGCAAGGGTGTGCTAGAGGGCTTAGCCTCTCCCATAACTTTTTGTTTATCATCCCCAGGTTGACCAGATTAGCTGCACTGAATAAATTTAGCCCACCAAAAATGAATGAATAAATGAATTTAGCACCCCCAGAGCGAAATTAATACTACGCTAATGCATGTAATTATAACTTTTAATTAATCGATTGATTGATTAATGGAAATATGGACTAACTGTTACGCTTAATTAACTGATTAATCGTATATCCCTCTTACAACAATTTATGGTAATTTTGTGTATACTCGTATACCAAAAAGGGACAACCCACTTCATAAAATTGTTTAGTTATTGGTTTAACAGTAGGATTGATTGTTGAAAATGTAAAAAAAAAACAGACAGAAACAGAAACAGTGAAAACAGCCAGAGTCGAAATATTATGAAGAAGACGTTTTTGCACATCAACTACCTGGCACTATAGGAAAAAAGAATTGTTCGCACGAGTACAAAATCCAAATTTTGAATAGTGGCTCCTTTTTTTTACTAATCTAATCTAATCTAAAATGGGGCGGTATTTCATAAATGTGTCATTAAAGAACTCCAATCCATATACATTTGTATTTTAAATAATCCTGAAAATAAAAATAAATTACAAATATAAAGCTTATTTATGCTCATATTTGTAAAGCCAGCTTAACAGTCGCCATAAAGCTATAAAGCAATGAAACCTCTTTAAAGCATTCTTCACAACAATGGTTTCTTTTTAATAAGAATCCGCATTACTAATTCGTTTGAGGTGTTAACGGACACAAGTCCACGAGGGTTTAAAGTAATTTTTTATAACTCTAATAATTCATTACTTATGATCGACCAGAATTGTAAATTGGGGTGGCGGTGCCGCATTCCTTTGTCCAATCAAGATTGTCAATATTGTTGATGGTTCCTTCCTGGGCGACATAAACATACTGTGCAAATTTCGTGCCGACCGGTTGATTAGTTTAGACGTCTAACAAAGATACAAACATACAAAACAAACACAAGAACCGATTTAAAAGTAGTACATAATGCACAAACTTGAATTTCTTTCTTTCGTTATGACGTGCCTGTCTCAGGTACGGCTGTAACCAAAGATCGTTGAAATTTTCATCGCCAATTTCAACGAAAGTCATTAATCATGGCCTTGTAGTACTCATCATTGGCCGAATTGGCATTTCCAGCATGGAAAAAACGGGCCGATAATGCAACCGCTCCATAAAAGATAAAAGTGCTATTCGAAACATAAGTCGACGTCCAAACGGAGAAGCGATAAGTGGTGATTTGCTTCCAATTTCTATCGACTTATAAAGTGAGGAGTCTAAGATCTGTGCGCAAAATTCTTAGCAGGCGGATCAATGTTCCTGGAATCGCACACTCTCGGAGACTGGAGCCATATATTCGCTTTAACAGTTGGGCCAAAATTTCTTTTCCACATACACACAGAAAGATAATTTCAGCCAAGTAAACTGATTCCCGGCCTTTTGCTTTAGTGCAAAAATGTGAGGAGTACCAGAAGGATGAAATTTCTAAAAATCCAGAAAATTTCCAGAAGCAGCGTGGAATTTCAGAAAATCGGTCAATTAGTATGGAAAGTGTCATAAGAGGCGTGATTTGAAATATTTTTCTCAAATTTTACCAAAAATTATGAAGCGATATGATGAAAAAAACTTCAGGTTTTCACCAACTTCAAGAATGGCAAGTGGGTCCCAGAATACTGTCTTACGTCACCCAATTCATGACAAACAGGAAAATAATTGTTAAATCAGGTAAAACATTATCAAACACATTCTCCCTTGATAATGACATCCCACAAGGCTCACCAATCTCCGTGATATTGTTCCTTACATCCTACAACGCTCTAACGAAAGCATTGCTATGTACAAGGAAATTAGATGTTGCGCATATGCGGACGATTATTATATTTTAATGGATTTGAAGAGACAGAAAATTCAGAGAATAAACTTGAACTATGTCTTCCAGAAAATTGAGGATTGGTGCTCCTACTCAGGTGCGTCTTTATCTATAGACAAATCGCATCATTTGCATATCTGTCGGAAGAAAAATTGCCGTTGTTCACTCTAATAACTTAACCGTCCCAGACGTCGACTCGTAAAAAATACTTGGACTAACAATTAACAAGAGATACAACTGGAGTTCTCACATAACTAATCTAGCAAAAGTCGGAATAATTAAACATCTTTTAAATAGAAAATATAATTGCGGTACTTCCTCATTAATCCAGGCGTGCAAGTCCATACTTATGTCCAAAATCGATTACTGTCTCCTAATTTACGGATACGTTCCTAAATCGTTACTTAACATATTAACAACTATTCAAAATTCAGCAATTAGGACTGTTTTAGGCGCTTTCGCACCACCCCAATAAACAGTGTGCTGATAGAATCAGAAATATTTACAATAGAAGATAGACGCAACTATTTTACCTGCAAATTATCCAAGGTACTTCTACTATCATATGACACACCTCTCAACAAACTAAGGCCAAAATCAAACACCTAATCACTGATAAAGCAATTGTGATCTGTAATTATCTGGACCTTCCATTCATACCTATTAAACATATAAATTACTCAAGACTCAACTGGGAACGAATACACAACTCAATAAACACAACATTAACAAAATACGACAAAAACATCACCTCTCCAGAAGCCTCTCAACAACACTTCCTTACACTTAAAAAAACTACATTTGAATTACAATTTCTTATACACGGATGGTTCAAAATCGAATGATATTGCAGGTTATGGTATTTCAACAGAATCTGAACCTTTAAAAACTGGACTTCTACCTTATTACTCAACTGAAAACCGTCAATTAAAATTTGTATGAAACAACCTGGTAGATATATAATATGCTCTGATTCCCTTTCATCGCTAAATGCTATATCTAACGTCAACAATAATAATTTCTACGCTGTTAAAATCCTAAGCATAATTATTGACAAATTCTTCAAAATAAAATTTATGTTAATACCTAATCATACTGGCATTAAAGGTAATGAGAAAGTCAACTCAATATCTAATAGTAATGTAATAATAATAGTAATAGCTCGCAACTACTCTCGTCTTGATACATACCGCCAACTATAACAGCAGTGATATAACCTTACAACTGCGGAAAGAATTGATGCAGAAACATCTAGTCCTATTAAATCGAAAAACTCAACACAGAAAGATATTTCACGCTTAGAGCAAATCAAATTTACTCGGATCGGTCTTGGTCACACCAGTTTGACAAATGCACATTATATAGATAAGGGTTTAAGCAATATTTGTCCTTTATGTAATAGTGCTTGTATTGACATCAGCCATATAATTTCTACATGCACCTTGATTAGCCAGCAGAGATTATCAACATTCGCTAATGGAGATCCCATCACTCTCATCGCTAATCCCTCAAATAGAAATATAGAATTAATTTTAGATTTCATCAACAAATCGAACTTGTACATTAAAATTTAAGTTAGTTAAAAAACTTCATACTCTAATACTTCTCATCTTGTATTTTCCAATATTACTATGTTAGTTGAAGGCCCTGGTAGCCATGACTAATTCTTTTTAATATAGTTAGCCTTAAGTTTTTTTTCAACTTTAAGTTAGCTTTATATAAATAAATAAATAAATAAATAAATAAATAAAAAACTTCAGGTTGGGACGGCCTACAATTGTAGGGTTACAGGAGGCACTTGCCAATTCCTGCCGAGTTTTAAGAAGTCTTACAAAAATTGAACCAGCCAGAGAGACATTGGACATGCCCAATCGAATTAGAGGGTCATGAAATACATCTGGGAAACAGATATTTGGCACTTTAAAGCTTCTTCCTGATTGTTAAATTTTTAACTATTGTTGAACGCAGTTAATCCCTCCTTCCCAAGAATTGGAAAAAGTAAATCAAAGTACGAATTTGAAATTGAATTGAAAAATTAATTTCATAAAGTAAAGTAAAATTACGAATTCTAAAATTATAAATTAAATTAAATTGCACTGAATTGTAAATATTGTAAATTGTAAATATTAACTATTTATTTGCATGTGTAAGGGTCCCTTTAAGCAACCATGTAATTATAAAAACCCGGTCTCTCGGAGGTCTCTTGGTTGAAATCAGCGGGATACTTGCTCTCTTTCAACCGCCAGCCGCAAACCAGACCACTTCGTCAGCCACCGCAACATACGAATAAAATCTGAAATAATGTAAGTTAACAGTTATCTTTTCCTCATCTGCATTACGAAATCCTCTCGTAAGTATACACATCCCGCGAAGAACCTTAGTTCTTCCACAAAACCTCCAATCTCTCTCCCGGAACTTAAGTTCCAAAGTAAATTTTTAGATCAAATCTGACAGATTTACATACTAGCATTGTATCTCGCAACTAGATTTTACATTGTCCATCGAGCCGGATTTGAATCAGCGACCTATGGTTTAAATAATTCAATTCAAAAAATGTATTTTTAAAAAAAAAAAAAATTGATTAAATCGCAGATCATTCTATTTTGTCATTTGTGGTCCTAGTGAGGGGGAAACACATTTCCTTTTTTTCTAGGTAGGTCTCCAATTCTTACAATGAACCCCTTTAATTACATTACTGGCTTAATTCCATATAACTGACACTTATTAGTTTAAGTAAATCGCATAATCATCCAATCAAACTAAATCACTTTTGACCTCCTACTGCTGCAAAATGACTACAAAGTAACGTTTTAAATCATATTACTCGCAAAGTTGATGAAAATGATTTTTATAATTTAAAAGATGGTCCAGTCTCTTGTTATGTTAACGAGATCATAATAAACTATACATTCTGTGAAAAAAAATGATGCGAATTAGTCAATTAAACAGTACATATTTACTATTCACTCAAATTTATTGTATTGCCCCTCCCAATATACTTAAGCCAATGAATACTCCAATCATCGAAACATTTTTCAAATGCGTTTTTCGGGAAGGACTTCGCCATTAATTCTCTTTTCTCTTCTATCGACTGAAAACTGGTGCCTCGAAGTGATAATTTGAGTTTTGGAAAAAGAAAACGGTATTGAGGGTCATACTTGGTGAATGTTTGATAGCATTTGGTGAATTTCAGCTATGAACGGATTTGAAATGATAGACTTGTGGGGTAGTGCGTTATTATGATGCACAACCAATAAATTCTCTTTCCACAAATCAGAGTTTTTTTCGATGATCTCGCTCTCCAAATGCCCAGATAACAATCTTTATTTACTGTCTCATCTTCTGGCATAAGTCACTACAGCAGAATGCAGCAATTACCAAAGAGAACTGTCAACGTTACTTCGATTTTTGGCTATTGCCTCTGGCGTGAAATTTTGTTTCATTAATTAGGTGCTCAAAGTGTCATTGCAAAACAAACAGTATTTTTTTTTCAAAGAATGTTTATCACCATCTTTTAAGTGAGTCCAACTTAGAAAAATGTCAAGGAAAGTCGCAAATTTCAATTTTTTATCCAATTGTCTTCGCATTCATAATAACACTGTAAGCAAGATTTTTTCTGTCTGTTCAAATCAATCAATTGTGACACTCTGTACCTAACCTAGTGTTATTTTGCCTGTAAGTCAAGGTCTCTTTTTGTTTTATTCCGATAATAGGTTAAGTAGCTTCGAACATCTATTATTACTACCATTTTTCCCCACAATTCACTGTGCGATGATTAGCAAAAGCGATTATAGGGCATATAATCGCCTGGTATAACAATTTATTTTTCTTTGAGTTAAGGTTATCTTAACGAGTAGATCAATACTCCAGGTAGTTGAGCATTGAGTAATCGACAAGTGTGAAAAGAGCTTCTCAAACTGACAGTCGGAATAGCCATTAAAGAGCGATCATTGAACGTACGCAGCTCTACCATACTGCCATTCATGAGATGCAAATGAATACTTTATTTTTTAAGCTCTACTTTGGGTATTATTAAGATCGATATCATCTTGAAGATTATTGCTTATTTATTTCTTCTGCGCCTGAAAAACTACAGTTTAGTTAAATTGGGAGACCAAAACCGGTTTTCCAAAAATCGGATATTTGAGTACTCTGATCAATACGTTCGTTAAATGGTTTATTTAAGAAGGCATAATAGTTTTGTTTATAATACAACTTGAATGAAGCAACACGTTCACACAGGAGCTTAAGTTGAGCTTGAGATAGCTGGAGAGAATTGAATGAAGAAAAGCTTAAAAGTAAAAACAAAAAAAAAAAAAACAAAAAAATAGAAAAGCTCAACTGATTAAGCTGATGACAGCCACGCATTGTCTCAACAAGATACAAGTGAGAGTGACCGAAAGCGGAATTGAAAAAATAAACAAACGAGCTGCAGTCGATGGAGCACAAAACTGAGCCCCAGCGAAAACTGACACCAAAAGCGAAGACAAAGAGAGAAACACGCGGAGTAGAAAGCAAACATTGAATTAAAAAAATCAAGAGTTTTTTTTCCCTAAACGGTCCACACCGTCAGTAAGCGAATCGAGACGGCAGCGATGGTGGATCAAATCGAATCACATTGTCATTTGTTGTGGTCTTAAACTTAACGGATCGTGTGTCGGAGAAATAAGAAAATAAAGCACGGGAATTGTTGATAGCTTGTATTAACAAAAAACATAAGCAATTGTTATTTGTGTTTAAATATTTTTACACAGAACATAACAACGAAATTTCGAATTTCCTAGATGTTTTTCGTGTCGAGTGGAAACTTGATCATTTATTAGTTTAGCCGCTGGTTTGTTTAATGGTTATTTTGTAATCACCGTGTTTTGTTTTTGTTGTTATTGCTGTGTTTTTGGGAAATTACCAATAAATTAAGGGGATACCAAAACGTCAGTGTAAACGTCAAATTGTAAAGCGGGTTTTTACCACTGACAACAATAGCTGCTAAAGTTAAAAAAAAAAAAAAATAAATAAATAAACAAAATAATCAACTATGGCTTTTTACTAAAATTAATATTAACTGCGACAACATTCGTGTAACGAAAACGAAATTTCCCAAGTGTAATAAGAGATCAAGATTACAAGTATCACACATAAACCACCGACAGAATTTCCAAAGAAATTAAAAACCACAATTGGAGGTATCGTCATCACATCAAATACTACTCAGACACCTCTGCCAAAAAGACGGCCAGAGTTAGTAATAAATAGATATCATAATTTGCTTAAAGCATATTTTCATACCCATCATCAGCAAGAGTAGTGGCGGCTAAGTAGATCGTCGTCAGCGTAACAAAGCCAGAGCAACTCCGGTCAGTAACAGAAACGACTGCAGACCGGCGCTTCGTATTTCTTAACAGTCATGGCGCAATTTTCCACACTTTTGCCAGTTCTTTTGCTGGCCATCGCATTCAATCCGGTAAGTGTTCAATGTTATTCATTTGTTTAGCAACGAAAATTGCTTTGCGATTACACAAATCAATTAACATATTGCCGATATATATATTGTGTGTAATTGTTGTCTGGTCTCATATCGCGGCTTTTGGTAAATCACCAACAGGTTGTACAGAAATTCGAAATTACGTTTTCTATAGCGCATCCAACGAAACAGCTGCAGTTGGTGTTATATTATCATGTGCATACAGTGAATTCGTATCCTGATCCGCAACGTATAGTGCAGGGAATAAAACTTGTATTTTCCAAGTGGAAACGGTAGCCAAGTAACGTGGGACAAACCATATTAACTCCCGTACTAAAACAGTTTAAATTATAAAACTTTTTTTTTTTGCTTCAATACGGACACAGAAAAGCAAAAAAGTTTCTTCACAACGTGAGTGATATTTCCCAGCTAGCTAATGTGCACACCCTGACTGTTTTCATGAGAAACAATTTTTATTGTGAATTTGAAGCATATTTTTTATTGTAGGTAACAAGTAAATTTACTTTGGGTTCAAAATGTCACTTACGACACAACGAAACAATTGTGATGAAAAAAAATGGTAATAATGGTGCCGGATCAGTAATATTGAAACAAATGTTTCAAATGTGAACTTAATAACGGGCTTCACACAGAACTAGCATATTGAAAACCGACAAACCATTGTTGAGTTACACATAATTAAAAAATTTCATACAGTTTTCGATAAAGGCGAAAAAGCCAGGAAGGTGGATGAAAATGTGAATAGTGTTCACGCCTAGCAAAATTTTCGATTTCAAAGAACCAATTGTGAAAGGCCTTATGGTGGTAAGGAAAAAAAACGTCACGTAACTTTCTCGACGTCACAGTAATCGATGATTGATTTTGATAAAATGTTTTAACAATTAAAACGCGTTGGTTTATTAAATATTTTTCCATAATAAATTTGCCACGTCTCTACTTCACGACTGCCAAATATGAACTGTCAAAACTAATGTTTATCAAAATGGCGGCAAAACAAAGTAGTACACAATCCCGACGGACACCCTGTATGTGTACTGTGAGCAATTGGACCGTCTGCAAGAAGTAATTGTATAGAAATGGTCTGCTTTGATCGATGAGAAAAGAATTGTGTTCCATCACGTCAACGCCAGGCCATGTACATCGATTGCGAATTGTTAAAAGCTCCTGAAGCTTAGTTCGGACGTTCGTATACATCATCTTAGTATGCTATACGTTTATGTATATACTCGTACGAGTAGATAGAAATCATAAAACATGACAGTGGTGTACTAAAATCAGGAACAGTAAATGTCAGAATGTTACCTTTTTATCGGACGGTGCAGGAGGCCATTTAATTATTAACATTTGCCACACTTTTCGTTTTCGACTAACAGATGGATTTATTTGGGTCTAGTTTGTGCACAGAAGACAATTATTCCAAAAAATTTCACACCACCAACCATCTAAAAGTTGTTTATTAAATGTTACATTTTAAAACAAGCTGAATGTGTTTTTTAGCAAAGCGTACGCTGAAGAAGGGAGAAAGCGGTTTATAAAGTTATTTGTATGTTTCCCAACGGACGCAAGATCTCACCTAGAATATATTTATTAATATATTGGGATGTAATTTTCAAATAATTTTGATGTAATACAGAGAATCCAAAAATATATAGAATGCAGATCATTAACAAAACTTAATCCGACATTGGTTGTGGAATTCGCCTCAGACCAAATTTCTAAACATCGGCAAAACGATGCATTTAAAGGGGCCTAATAAAATCTGAATAAATGATGTGAACTAATTCTTGCTATATATGGTAATTTTATGAATATTGTGTGATTCTCGAATTCAAGTCTTTTTCATGAGTGTCGCTTAAAGATGTTTTGAGTAAATTGCATTGGTATTTTTCCAAAAAATTATTACTGTGGTAAAAATAGATCAAGGACAAGTCAGTTTTCGTTGCATTTTCTTATTTAATACAAATCTTTCTTAAAATTATCTTTTAGTATAATTTTGATCAATAGCACATTCTGATTAAGAGCCAACTTTTAGTAGTCTCGAAAGAAACACATTTTATCGGCAAAGAGCAATAGACAAATATTTCTCAATACATAAAATGCCACAAAGATACTATAATTTATTGTAAGCGGTTGCAGGGAAGTGCAACAATCGTGGGCAGACGCCAATAGTTCGAGCTGGCTGAAGCTTATGGATTGGAGTCCATTATGCAATGGGCCCATCATCAAATGATTAAAGATGTATATGATGATTACTTCATATATATAAAGTATAGCATATACATATACAAAGTGGAGTTCCTTGAAAAGTTGATGACCTTTTTTTAATAATGAATAAGTGCTGTAATTGGAACGTTTTAAATTCTTCACTTCAGCAGGGTTATAAATAACATAATAGACTGTCGCTTGTCAAAAAATGAGAGCGCTGTACTAAGCCGCTTAGTTGTTACAGCAGCGTGAAGTTGGTAAGATTTTGTGCGCCTTTTACCGCATATGAATTAAAGTTATACTAACACCACAATAAAGTTAAGTTTGAAATTGGTCAAAATCTGTTTAGAAACAACAACAGGGAATAAATCCACCTCAAGAAAAATGCGAATTTTTAAAATTTTTTTTAAAAAATTTTTCCTTGAATTTCTTATTTAAAAACGAGGTATAACCACCTCAAATCACATAATTTTTTTTTTAGGAAAAGCTCTAATTGTGGGCGTGGCTATTGAAAACTGATTAAAACTATCCGATATATTATGCAATATAAGGCGATGTTTCTGACACGCCCACTATTCTGACGATAGGTAGGAACGACGTTCTCACCGCGGATTATAGGTGAGCCAAGTAAGACCGCTATGAATAAATTTGTCCATACAAGAACGTGTTCTGGAATAACTGGCATTTTCCGTTATTTTCAACAATTTTAAGGAACTGCACTATCTGCTGACGTCATTGTTCCGAAATAGTAAAAATGTGAATTTTAATTCCAAAATATTATATTTTATTAAATATTATGTCTACTTATCTGCTCCATGATTTTACGACTCGAAAGTTTCACAGTGCTGTCGATTGTACAATAACAAAATCCAAATTTCGAAATACATTTGCTTTCCAAATTTTAAATATTTTTACAATTTATTTATTAATTAAAAGTAATATAGCGTGGTATTTGACAGATGTAGGAGAAACAATTTCCATATATAATTTTTACGATTTAAAAGATACAATTCATAAACTAATTTAATTTATAAAAAAATAATATTGTAGCGTGGTTCCGGATGGTTTGCAAATTCGTCGTTGAACTTTTAAAACGTGTCAATATTAAGAAATTTTTCCCCCTAACATAAACGTTTGAAGAATATGAAATGCGAAATGGTTTTGTTTTCAAAAAATCACTAATCTGAATATTTAAATATTTTGGTCATATAATATTGTTCTATGTTAGGGCAGTAAGCAGCTTTAAACATAGTATTGGTGGTCGGACATTAGGGCATCCGATGAATAAATATTTATGAAAAATTTGGTATTTTCCCCCTTTAATGGTATCCCAACTCTCAATACTGAAATATCAAGCCGCTTGTCGGTAATCATTTTGTTTGGTCTGAAATTCTTCGTTTTCTACAAATGTGACTCAAGCGATGGGGATGTGGAGGTTGTCACCTCCGTTGTACACCTACATAAACCTATACATATGTATTATAGCATACAAGTATGCAGTATGCGTAATTAATTGGTATGCATAATTGAAATTGTGAATTTTAGTTTCCCACGTTACATTTTTGTAATAAAATGATTACTCCAATAGAGAAAACATCATACAATTTAATGCATCCACTAAATTTGTGCACATGCAGTTTAATGCAGCTGCATGCAACACTCATTAATACAATGGACAAAGCCGAAAGTACATGTCGGGACCAGAAGCAATTTCCGTCTGCCCGCTTGTCTATCAGTCTGTAAATAGATTTAATAAAAATTGGAATTATGGCCCCCTTTACAAATGGAGTTTTCAATTTAATTGAAATAGTTTCTCCACTGCCACAGTTTTTTTTCGAATTTAAGCTAAATTTTGTTTCTACACTTCGGGTAGATAAAATATCGACTCTAATCGAAACAGAAGACATCTGTTCAAATATGAACATCTTATTTTCAATTCCTTTTATTACTTATCGTCATATCTAACTTATTTTTATTACTCGTATGTATGAACAAGAATACCTACTCGTTCTTCCCAGTTTGTATTATAATTGTTTCTTGATAATGAACATTTCATGCCTTTTCCTTATTATACATCATTAAAATTTGGAGCATTTGTGTGCACGTGCATGAGCTCAGTATGTGATATACGAGTGCACACATTGGGATAATGTTTATGTTCAATGATTATTTTAATAGTTTGTTATGGTCAAACTGATAATCTCCATATACCATAAAATATATTTGTATTTGATCATAAAAATATCCTACTCTTTGTACTTACCGCAATCGCAATTTTTCATCACCTGGCATACAGTGATAATAACGATTATATGTTACTCTTCAAGTTTTAAGTCGTATTTTGAATGAAAATGATTAATTACCTGCTGGTCAACCAGACCGTGTGCCGTCAAAAGGTACAAGTGATAATCGGACGGCGCAATATCTGGAGAATATGGTAGATGGGGTAAGACTTCCTATTTCAGCGTTTCCAGATAGGTTTTAACTAGCTTGGCCACGTGAGGTCGAGCGTTGTCATGCTGAAGAATCACTTTTTCGTGCAAAAACGACGCTCAACGTCTTTTGGCTTCAACTTATAAAGAACCCAAGTTCCTTGCTTTTGAATCATTCCGAACGCATGCAGTCGCTTGGGACTGACTTGGCGGGTAACTCCTAATAAGCAAGCTCTATCTGCATTTGACATGGATCTCCAACAAGTGTTTTCGGATGTTTTTCGTTTCCTTCATGCGAACAGTCGTCAACATCAAAATCAGCACTTTTAAAACGATCTCTGTAAATGTTTTTAAGCTCTTGATGAGCAGTCGCTTGGGAATGGCTTGACGGGTAACTCCTAATACTGGAGCAAGCTCTATCTGCATCTGACATGGATCTCCAACAAGTGTCTTCGGAGGTTTCTCGTCTTCCTTCATGCTAACGGTCGTCAGCATCAAAATCAGCATTTTTAAAGCGATCTACATAAATGCTTTTCAGTTCTTGATGACCTGCAGCCACTGTTTTCTTTAATTGAAAGAAGAAAACCAATACTTCCCGCATATGACAATTATTTGCCACAAAATCATACACATTCACAGAATTGAAAGAATATGACGCCAAAAGAAAATCACTATTGGGTCGAGACGGTATGTTTACCATATGCCTAAGCTTGGCTCATGACGTTTAGGTTATGGCAAAGCCGACTAGCACTTACATCTGGCTCCATCCATTGACAAAAAACGGAAATTTAGTTGCGCACCACCATATACTATTTGGTTGCGTTAAGAACGACCTATGAAAAGCTGTGAAGCATGCCTTCGTCTCTTTCAAAATGTCTAGTTCTCTGCGGAATTTCACTTAATTTTCCGTGTACTACTGCAAATGAAAAAAGCCTGTCTACATTTTGATGGAACCCTAATATAAAAATACCGTTGAAGTCTTATCACTCACACAAGAAACAGTTTTCGTACGAAATTGTTTACATTTGGAGATGGGACTTCACTGCAAAAGGTGAAGACGCATGCAGAAAATAGGTTTTACCGGCCTTAGTTTGGTATGTCTACTAATCCAACATTGGACCTTCCAAACATGTTTTTTTTTTTTTAATTTCCACAATCCATATTCTTGTTTAGGATATTTCGTATTTTCGATATATATGTAAGTGATATTGTGGAATAATTTGTAACAAATTTGGTCTCTTTTGATATACTTCTCATGCATTACTTCCACTGTCTTATACGAATATAGATCCATCCATTCGGATAGGAAATTATTGAATCAGTTTTATTACGTGTGTAAGCAGTCAAACTCTACTCTTATACTATCTAAAACACATGTCGTGTTTTGACCTTTCAAACATGGGTTTTTCGAATCATAGTTATTATTACAATATTATGGAGCGAGTATTTTATATTATCGTATATTATATTATATTTTATTATGTAATATACAGGTCTACTGCCTGATATACCTAACAATATCCCTCCATCTGTTCTGTTTGGAAATTAGACGGATCTGCGCTGCCCAAAGTCCTGCGCTACTTTGAATCGTGCTGAAATAAGTATATATATTGCACTTTGGATGTGACCGACCGTGGTGCGATGGTTAGTACACGCTACTATGGTTTGCATGATCGTGGGTTTAATCCGGAAACAGCAACCTATTATTATTTGAGCGGCTGTCACTTCGATGTGTCTAACGAACACTCAGAGTAATCCAAATGGTAAATGGTTCTCCAGCTGTGGCACAGGGCTTGAAGCATATCGTCACCGCCGTCTAATTTTTGGTGAGCGTAGACACTACCGATTCAATCAGCTTAAACAGGAAACATCGGTTCAGAGGTTCGTTTTTGGCTGTTCCATTCTGGAACTTGTAGTACATACTGCTGCAATATTAAAAAAAATTGAAACACTTTTGTAATGACCTGGTATATAATGTACAGATCACGAAAGCGTGTTGAGATTTTCACGATATAAGTACACGATTAAAACTATTTGTATAGATTTGATAAAATATTACAATGTTTATTTGCAAAAATGTCAAATATTTTGTATGAAATTGACTACAAATAGGTATAATTCCATCGGATTAGCCTGTTAGCGTGTCATCCCCATAAGGCTAGTATTTACTTCAACCAAAGTGATTGTGCTAGTAGAATATGAATGGAAATTTTTCAAATGGAAATCTCATTCGCACAAAATTTCCGTTGCTGAAATTTTTGACTGCCAAAGGTTTTGGTAACACTACAAATATGTGTTCTTTATCAGAAACGAAAAATACGTTGAATGTTTGACGTTTCAGACTCTGAAGCAGTGATGTTCTTAAAAAATAATCGAAAAAGTTCAATGACTCAAAAGTTGTATAATCTTTTGAAGAATTATCATTAATGTGGTCGCTGTGAAAACAAACAATACAATAAGCAATAGTTTAAAGCATGAATCTTACAATTGGTGAATTATTGATCTATCAATGAAGAAAAATTTACCAAATTTGAAAATTGACAAAATTTTAATCTGAAAATTTAAGCACATTTTCACAAATTGCATTAAATCAGTCAACGCAATCCAATAATGTGCCTATTCGCTTCAAATGCGTTCAATTTATAAATCAGCACTTGAAAATGGATTAAATGCAGCAGAGTTCAAAGGCAAGCATTATTATAACAAAAAATTTCATAAGCCAATGTTCGAGCCGCCACCAATCATTAAGACTCTTCTGCCCCCGAAAAAAAACTACTTTGTTTCGGCTTCAAGCTCTGCTGTGACGTTTGGAATCGTTGCTAGACTATAGACTGTCCCATTGAGTGAGCCTAAAAATAGAATGCGAGAAGGTCTCCCATATTTTATTCAAGGGATGCAAGTGAATTTGATTTTTAATAATGTAATATGCAAGACAATTATGTAAAATGGACATGTGGCTAATTATTCCAACGAATAGGATGTATTTGCGATACAGTCACACTATTGAAAAATCGTATGTACTTTACAAAATTTGTTTATTTCTAGCCAAGGCGGTAGTGTGGTAGTCATTTTTACAAATGTATGCATAAGGCGATTTGGGTCAGTTATTATATTATGATAAGCCATCAAACTTCTTTTGGCTATTAGTTTATTTCTTCACTACTTAAAGCTATGACTAATTTATATGTATATGAAACTCTTATTTTTCTGCTTGTTTAAGTAACTCCTTTGCCCGTCGTATTTCTTGCCTGCCACAGACATTTATACAATGATTCATATATAGCTAAAAAAATAAATTGCATTCTTAATCCGTGGTGGTTTAACCACAGCTTTATTACTCTCTTGATAGTTAAAAGGTTTTCGAAGTTTTTTCTTTTTTTGAGACCGCATTCAGTGGATTTCAGGGTTGATCATTCAACTGGATGTGGGCATAAAATACTACTTAGTTGCTCTTCTGATAATCTATCTTTACAATTAAAAAACAAAACGCCCTCACTACACTACTTTACAAATTAAAAACAAAAACACCCTCACTATCTGCTACCCTGCTATCCAACATCAGTGAATGGCTCACTAATTTGTTTCCATATTACTTTACATATACTTCTCAAATTAACATTCGGAACAATTGGTATACCGGCTTCACTATGGCTTTTTAAAAGCTTCATTATGTGTGTCATATTTTTGCGTATCAAATAACATACTTATAACTTCATCCCTTTGAATGAAGGCATTCAAATTTGGTATAAGTTACATATTTGGTAAACTTGGGCCTGAGAAAGAAAAACATTCCTTCTTGTACATTCCATATCAATTGGTCGATTTCAGCCAGTTAGTCCTATAAAGTTTCTAATTGCTAGGCAGAAGCAACATAAATTTTCGTCAATATTATGTACATATATAAGCTTACAACTCTTGGAAAATTAAGAAATGTTGTTCTATCTGGAACTTTCCTGCAATTAAGAAATTTAACCCATGAATTATTGTTTATTCATATTCGTTATTCATATATTTTCAGTATAATTTATTCAGTATATTCAGCGCCCATTAGGTGATGCGTAAGCTACGGCCCTATATTTTACTTCTAATCAAATTGGCCGACTTCCAGCATTGCCTTCCTCCAGCATGTCTTAACGGGAGTCTTCAGTTGCAGTTTTTTATTTTCTGCTAATTCAGAGCAATATTTCATAAAAACCAAGCGAAGCATTATGTTCCTTCTGGCTTCCTTTATGTTTTTGCATCGACGCGAAAAGAAATTTGGTAAGTCAGCAGACAGTTCACCTGAATGAAATTTTAAATATTTTTTATTTTCGGAGACTTCAAAAAGTCCATTTGTTGTAGGGCTTGGACTTTTAAAGAACTTAGGTTATAGCAAATATCAGTTTCGAAAAATTGAATTGATTGAATTGATAATTGATTTCCTTCGAACTTATTCTGTACAAATTTGGTTACATATTCAATAGTATTAAAGCTGCGAAAACAATACGTGTAGCAAAATAAATCTACGAATATATTGTTTTAGTACTCTTCGAAATCAAACATGTGGCAGTTGCGAACATGTTGCAATTTCTCCTTAAATTAATAGCGCTCCAAAGTAATAAAATTGAAAACATTTCGCGGTTAAAAAAACTAAAAAATAAAACAATTAAATCCTCGTCATTGCCCCGAGCACGTTGTTGCTTTTATTATACGTATATTGTAGCTACGGTTATGGTTATGGTTTAATTAACAGAAAATATAAATTTTTTATTTATCTTATCAAAATTACAGAAATTTTGTCAGAGATTGTTATCGCTTTCACCCGGAAGAATGAAGGTATATATTATTTGATACAGCAAAAATGTAACATTCAAAAGGAAGCGTCCAAAATAAAGTATCTTTTAACCAAGTGAGTTACATGATTTTTGTCTGTCTGAATAGCTGGTAGCCCTGCAGTAAAGTCTAATATTTTCATTATAAATGGCAAATTGGCTGATTTTCCGAAGTTGCCTTTTCTCTCTGTAATTTTTCATCCGTAATATGCAGCAACCCAAGTCTTTGCCCGTTGCGTTGTATCACAATTCCACGGAAAATTAAAACAACAATTACCCCTCTGGCACCTTTCATATGGCCGATTTTACACATATATTCTTAAGTTCACATCTTTTATGTAGTTGTACTTCGTTTTTAGTAACATTTGGTACACATTTAGCATTTGCCAAAGTTGGATCTCGGAATGAAAACGGGGCATATTGCAACACCCATTCTGGTATCACAAATACAATTTGACAGATTTTTCAAAATTCAATCAATTTTCTGTAATTTATAATTAGTTAACTATAGTAGTCTACATATTTTATATAATATATTGAGTTGCAATTCTTTACAATATGGAAAAAAATCGATCAAATAACCATGCATCTTCTGCTACATCCCACACAAACTTAACCCGTATACATACCGACCCATATTCTTACCTATCTTGCAATATTCTTATCATATCTTGCAATCTATTGTACTCAATTCGATCCAATTTGGCATATTTCATGTGTTTGGATGATCTACGGCCAGAAAACGAGTTTGTGCGATGTTGCTACTCCCATTCTGGTACTCCCATGCAAGCTGACAAATTTATCGAAATTGTGTTTTTCATCGTAATTTATAATTCTTAGTCTGAAGTGAGAAGATCGTTGGAATGACTACGTCCTCTATGGTATTCTCATACAAATTACTTTATTTGACTTACTTATTTCTACATTCGTATTTTTTATTCAATTACACTATACAGTAGAACTTCAATTATCCGAATCAATTGGGACCGGACCACATTCGGATAATCAAAAATTCGGATAATTGGATTTTTCCTGAAAAAAGGGGATTTAAAAGTAAAAGAGCTTATTTTTGGCATTGTATGCATTAGTAAAGTAAAAAGAAGTAAAAGTACATAAAAAGAATTTATGTGTTTCCTATACATCTCGGTCAAAGTAAGCTGTTTTATCGTCCTAGCTTCGCGGAACGAAAGACAAAAGCGATTCGGTTGATCGGATTTCGGATAATTGGAGTTCTACTGTATTTATTATAATTGAGTTCGCATCAGACATTTAGTACTGCGAATGGAAGTAGATTGCACTGCCACGCCCCTTAGGTTACCACACATGCAGTACAAAAGGACATTGGGTGAGGATGTATAAGTACAATTCAGTTCACCTGACTACCAACATTGTGGAAAAGGTCAAGTCGATGACCAATCGAAATAATGTTCGCCATTATCTAGTGTCTGTTTTCTGGTTGACAAAATGACTCTTTTGCATGACATTCGTAGCGAAATGAGCACTAGATGTTACTCTCGTAACACTATTTTTTTCTTGATATATATCAAATAATCATATCCGTATTGAAAGAGGAGTTATAGTGCGTTAATATAAAGGGTGATCAAATGTGATATATGTTTTCAGTTTGAGATAGAAATAAAATGGTCCAGAATTTTAATTGCATATACTATATTTTAACTAGAATGCGACTTCCCTACATTCTTTTAAAATCGGATTCCAAAGCTTAATTTCTCACATAAATCTGCATCATACCGGAAAGAGGAATGATGTTGGTCTTCAAGTCTTTTAGTTTTTAATTAATTAATTGTAAAACAGACCAATAGAATTATAAACCATGATCCTAATGCTCAGATTATCGTCATTTCTGGAGATTTAGATTTGATTGATTTTTTCTCTCAGTAAATTTTTGCATTCTCTTTCTGAAAATATTATATATATTGTTCAAGTCGAAATCATCCAATTCATTCTTCTATAATTAACAATTATATTTTTATAATGATTTGAATTGATGGCAGCATTTTAGTTTTCCAACCAGTACAGAAATTGAAGTCAGTTGAACTGACAAAAGTGCAAAAGAGTGTTAGCACGGGCGTGGTAATATCCTAGCTTCCTATCAACAAATACAGCAAATTATCGCTGCTAAGTTATAAAATACTGAACTTAATTAATATGACTTATTTATAACTTAATCGTATCGTGCTGGACCGTACATAATTTTGTACAATTAAATGAAAGATATGAATCTGACAATATGTGGGTTTAATTAGGTGTTTCAGTGAGGCGTGTTTATCCGGTCGAGTTTTTCAAATTTGGCAAACATTGTAATTTAATAGAATTTACAAAAATTTAAGTTGGCCCAGCCTACAAATTAACATCTACAAGGGAAGAGAGGTGGGAGGTAGCACAATGGGCGCCTAGCACTGCAGTTTATTTTCACTCTCAGAACTAAGACTACCAAGTGCATGAAGTGCATCAAGTTTGGGTGAACTCAATTTGACTGACTGAAAAATATGCAGCTAAGAATATATGAATTAAATCGTTATTTTTTTTTTTTTTTTTTTGAACCCTCCAGAAGGGTCGTGGTTATTTGAAGGATTTTTCTCAACTTTTGCCAGGAATTATGACACAATACATTAAACGAAGCATTATGTTCCAACGGTGTAAAAATACGTTACAGGGGGGAAAAATGAGTTTCGGTAAATCGATACATTTTTTAGAAGTTCCCAGAAGTAGATCTTTTTCTTTGTGAGTCCCTACTTTAGCAAATCCTAATGTTTGCCAAGTTCGACGGAATTTGAGAATATATTGGGTTAAAACTATCATTTGTGTGCTACTAGAAGGGTGTGATTAATTGGTCGTGGCGTTATTCAAGCAATATAAAATAATGGATGGGAATTTTAAGGGAGGTACCGGAAGAGGAGTTGGGCCAATACAGCTCTTTTGCAATCTTCGGTTACGATCGGGGCATATATTAGGCCGTGCCAAGTTTCAAAAAGTATTATAAAGTAGATATCGTATCTGCCATCCAGATAGATAGAGAGATATCACTAAATAGACTTAAAAACTCATGAAACACATTCGCTCAAAGAATTCTTGGCATTTAACAAGCTTACTAATGTTCGTTATAAATGATATGATATTTTGGCCGTAACAAATGATATATATTTCATTCCTCTTACAGAAGGTATAAAAACACGATTACACTTCCAGGCCATAAACCAAATTGTTTATTTTTGTAGATACTAAAGTATTTCACCAACATCATGTTGGTTTTCTTCACTTTAAAAGTTACAATTTTGCTTATTTATAAGCAATTTCTTTATTTATAATAATTTTAATAATTTATATACGCAGCTCTTCTTTACATTTTTCTATGGTAAAACAAGTGTCAATCTTAATACAAATCTGGAATGAATGCAAACAGGTCCGACGTTTACAAACATGCATTTTTCTAATTTGATCACCTTTAACATACAGCAAATTCCTAACATATATTATATTGCATTTATAACACTAAGTTTGTTTGCCGTTTCCAGTAAACGTGAACTTAAAAAATTTTTTACATTTTACGGACTATGTAATTTTGTGTAGAATGGAATACGAGAATACAACGCCTGACCAAATGTTATTGTATTACGGCAAAATTATTAGTAATGTATGAATACTAAAATATAAGTATTGTACGAGTATTTTCCGATGAAAACAATATTAAAATATCATTCACATCCGCTATTTAATGCATCAGTGTAAGTTCATGTGACTGAAAGAAAACTTTAATATGAAAGCAATTTCATATGCTGTTTTATACATTAAATTGCAAATGAGGCAATTTAATATCAGGGTTCATGTTTTGATAACCCCGTGTGAGTGAATGCGAGACCAGTTGTCTATTAGGAAATGTGGGAATTTTGTGATTTCATTTGTTGTGGCACCATACGAAATATATCGTCGAATAAATGGAATCAGTTAAACTATAAAAAAAAAAAGTAGAATGCGTGAAGTTCAAATTGTGTAACAAAAATATTCGAAGTTTAATCTGAGGCGTAATATAATTTCGATATCGACATTCTTTAGCACATTAGGACAATAAAATACATTAATTTTTGTTTGTAAAATCCACAAATGTGAATTTGTTTACACTTTTAATATATGCTACGGCTGCAATATTTTTTTTCTACGCATGCCAGTAGGTGGTTTTATGTCAAACAAAGTAAATTTGGTGCGAAATTTGGAGATAATTGCACGAATTGTTGATTCAGCAGGCCGATTATGACGACCACAAAATGGTCGTATCAAACGATGCACATTTGCCACAGAGCACGAATTTTGATAATAAATTTCAACGATTTGCAATCGTTGCTCGTTTATTAGCCTTTCCATGAAGGAATGGCAGATTATAGTGTACAATTTTCACTTTGACAGATGACGTTTGGACGCCATTACCAACCAGTGCTGCCAACTTGAAAAAAAAAAATCATTACCAAATCACCCTACACACACGTAAATTTCAGTCAGTTGAATTGAATTATATGTACTATCACTCAATGTTCGTTTGCCTCAGAAACAATCTATGCGGTGTGTTAAGAGCAGAGTGGGAAAAATCTGAATTGACGCAGGATTAAAGATACGAAATCATAATTTATCTATATCTAAATTGGCAAATTTGTATGTGTTGTACCCTAAGAAAATCAAATAATATTAAATTGTATTTGTGGAGGTACAACCATTGCAACAATTGCAAATTTCACACCATATTACAAGACTAAAACTTTGCAATTCATTTGATTTGAGCTTGAATGTTATTAAAGTATCTTGAAAGTTATTAAATTGCTAATAAATATTGCTTGCTAATTTAATTTGCAATGCCTTAAACTTTAAACTCCTGCTCATCGAAAATTTCCATTTTTCGAGTTTCTCCACGCAAATCTTCTAATAGAAAATTTAGCGGAAGCTCTTTTATTACACCGCTCTAAGAGGAGGATACAATTTGACAAAAAAAAAAAAACTAGCTAATTTGCTCCTTAATATGACTGTTTTTACCACTGAATAGTCAAATAATATATTTCAATTACTCACTATCAAAAGACATACATTTGAAAATAAATAGTTTAAACATAACTTTAAACTTTGAGCCTTAGCAGAAACTTAACCAAATATAACTAATAATATTACACATTATGCAGTATGCAATGCATTCCTGTTTATTTATTGCTTTGGTAATTATAATATGTTTAAAAACTAAACTAAAAAAGAAAATGATGTAATCATTCTGTATTTATTTTACTCATAGGATTAATGGGTGCCCACTTGCATAGCCAAATGTTATTCGTTTTCTCCGAAAACGTCTTAGTAGAAATAACTAGTTAATCACTATAATTATAATTTCCATATTTGTCTAAGCGAATAGCTGGTTTGTCACACATATCGTGATTAGAGATTTAATTATTTTTTTAGTTGTAAAATTTACATATTCTACGTGTAAGTATCATCTACAAGTTTACGAGAACTAACTACGTATTATGTTATAAAAATTGATGTTGAAATAATTGTAAGGGTACTTAGTAGCAGTTTACTTCGTAAAAGTTGTATGAAACCATTTAACATTCACGCTGTAAGCCGCAAGCGTCAGAGGTGCATTGCCTTAGTGCTGCTTGAGTGTACCGCTCAGAAGTATATATGATAGACACAATAAATTGTGCACTAATAGACACAGAATCACATTCTGGTTCGTTTTAGTGACGTCTGTCTGTCTCTCTGCCTATCCGTCCATGAATTCTTGTAAATAAAGTAATTGAGCAAACTTACAGATTTGTTGCTGAAGCCATGGTTTTGATTGCGAATTAACTGCATTTTACGCACAGGCTGCCTGTTGAATGTTGCTACAACAAACATTTTAATTCACACGTCTTTTTTAAATTCACATAATCTATCCACAATTTTATTAATTTACTACATTTCACATGATGCGGGCAAAAAGCGGCCAGAAGGAAGCGTTTAAAGTACCACATACGAGTACCTTCTCACCAAATGTGTTTCATGATTTCTTAAGTCAATTGGGCGATATCCATTAACCTTGCTGGCGGGTGAGATAAATGCGGGAAATCTTAATGGAACATCTGTCGACAAGTGTGGCGCTTTTGAAAGGCTTTTGGCAATACAAATTTTTGAATAGCGATATTAAATTTGTTTGGCAATTTTTAAGTACTTTGTCATACTTTCTAAGACCATTTTCGATCGAGGTATGTCTATCTGTCCAGCTGGCTGGCAGGTACACACGATAATGCTCGCAAATATTAATGGAACCCTTTAAAACATTTACCAGATCGTAGCCGGGAATTGCAAATGAGGTATGTCGGCCCGCCCCTTCTACTACCTCCCATAGAAATTGCCCGATTCTGTTTCCTATGACTTCCACACAATATATACATTTACGTTCACTTTTTTCTTTGTAATACTCAGTAAATTTGATGGACCAATTAAACATGGCTCTTCTGATACTTCCCTTACAAATGACCGGTATATCCGTACGTCCATATATTTTGTTTGGTAATACAAAATTCACCGAAAATTGCTGCACACGAAGCGCCTGTTACATCATGGTCTGATGTAGAAAATGGACGACATTTCCACGCCCTTCTGGTGTTTCTCATAAAAAAAGACGGTTTTCCTAAATTCAATCGGTCATCTGTAACTTGTAATTAGCAAAATGAAGTAACCCAGGCATTTGTCCATTACATTGACCGACAATTTGCTGCAAAACTTGAGAAAAATTGACCAAGTAGTCACGTCCCTTCTGGAACCTCCCTCACAAGTGACAAATTGTAGCTATATTGAACTCAGTCCGAAGTAATCTTCAGTCAAATTTGGCACACATCATGGGTTTGCTAGTTTTGAAATTGAAAAAGAGGGCATCGCAACACTCCTTATGCCTCCCACATAAACTGATAGATTTATAGAAACTAATTTTTAGCCATAATCCCTGATCCACGAGCTGCAGTTATTTAAATTGTTGTCAATTTCTTGGTAAAATATGAAAGAAAATCAAATTGATGACTACGATTATTGGCATGTCGTTAATTTAATTCACTAAATTCACGACAATTTACCATCAGGCACTTAGTGAATTTAGTAGCCCCGAACTTATATGTACGTCAATTCACTTGACTGGGAGACTTTTAATGGTTGAATTTAATTTAGTTGAATTTAAGTGACGTGTATAGTTGGTCCTCATTATTCAATACTGTTTGGGAGGTTGTAGTGGGAATGGGCTCGATTATCATTCAAATAAGTTGCTCTAAATCATCCAAAATTGTTGTTATTTTTTTTTAATTAACTTCCTGTTTGCAATGTTACCAAAAGATTAAGAAAGGTGCGAAACATGCCCGGCTATGTGGTAAGTTGCACCATATTGCCACACAGATTTGAAAGGAATTCCTTTAAATTGTACTTCTGAAAAGAAAAACTCTTCCAACATCTTCAAGTGAACGCCTTATAAATATATCCATTATTTGTCCGATATTTCTACCAAGAAGGTAATAATAAAAATATTAATAATTAATACAATTATATATAAATATAATATAACACATATAATATAATAAATAATAAATATAATTAATAATTAGTATAATTAACAACAGCTTTCAAGATTGATTTTTTTGCGTTCAATAAAATACTGTTTTCATCGTCTGTGTACTTCCCACTGCAAACACGGTCATAGAATGCATCTAAGTTCAGGCAAATCAGAAACTTGTTGCCATTTTTTAAAGATAACTTTTCTCACGCTATCGATTGTCAAATGAACTAAATATATAAACAATATACATATATATTGATACGCATGCTTTGCTAATAACCTCTTACTTTTTTCACCAAAAGAGCAAACTTCTGCAGCATACGGTTACAGTTGGTCCCCAGGGACCGCTTAATAATTCTAACGTCTTAGTGGAAAATTATTTCTATATCAAAAACAATTCTAATTCTAGATATTTGTTGAAAAACTTGGTGAAAGTTCATAATGTTCATAAACCTTAACCCTTTAAGATAGCTGTTGTTGGTCTTATAACAACTTACCTTTACATCCATTAAAGAAAAGTTATCATTAAAGATATAAAATAATATAAGGTTTCAATGACCCCTGGTTGTACGAATAATAACTCATATACCAAATGCTAACGCTTTACTTGCCTGTCAATACTTCCTGTATACTACATATATAAGAGAATTGTTTAATAAATCCTTGGAAACTACATGTTTTGCATTACAATTTTTGTTTGTGTGGGAACTTTTGTAATAACTGACACTCTATCAAAAAGTTCAAACACTGAATGTTCGCACCCTCATATACAGAGATGAGGGTGTGTACCATTTGATACGAGCAAAATGAATCCCATAGAAGGAGATGCATTAGATCTTAGGAATCTTAATATTAAATTCATCTGAAGATTTTCTTAGCAGACTGAGCCATAGCCATCTGTCCGGTTGAAAGGGGGGCGAACATTTAACACAAGTTACTCTTCCTAATATAAATTTACCAATGGTAATACTTTTTTAAATCTTGAATTTTGCACTTGAATTTATACAAAATTTCACTAAGGTGAGCTAACTTACATATGTAGTTAGATCCGTGCAGATTTAAAACGGACGTGATAAATCGCTGGGTCTTTGTCAGCAAATGCTGTAAATCAAACCGCTATAAAATAAATAAAATTAGAACTGAAAAATATTATAACTTGCTTCTATCTTATTGCTTATTGTTGAGAAATCAATAGCAGTTTCATTTATCCTTGCCAATTCGGCTAATTTGTATGTGAGGAAGTGACGAAGCAGACTATTTTCATTCGTAGAACTGAGCCTAGTAAATATCTGATGCTTGTTCAACCATACAGAATTTAGTGCAATAGAGTGGAAGATATGAATATGAACTAGATTAACTTACATTAGAGGTGCCCGAAAGCATACCAATTTTTGTTGTTATATTTAACAAAATATTGCAATTTAATCCAACAATAGCAATTTAAGAAACTCCAGATTTAGCATTACTTTTTGTAAGGGAAAAATTAAATTTCGCCAAATCGGTAAATTTGTATGAGAAGCAAAAGTATGGTTACTAGAAGGGACGTGGCAATACAATAAATTTACGTTTCCATTCATAAAACAAAGTTTATTAAATGCGCAATGTGTGACACATTCGCTTGAAATATGTGGAACCGCTTGAAAAGATTAAGGCGCGTGATTACATGGCCGATTTTTCTTAAGTTTTACATTCAGTAGGAATCAGTACAACAATCAAAAATCAAAGGTGCTGTACAAGTTACAGTAAATAAATTAATTTCAGGAAATTGGCCAATTTACATGGGAGGTGTACCACACAATATGTGTTTATGGGTCAAATATGTCGTTTGTATGATAGGTAAAAGAAGTGGCATTTAATTTTATTAAGCATTACAGAGTAATGAAAGAAAAAAGAAAAATAACAAATTTCCACAACATCCCATGAATGAGAATGCGGGGGCTTCCCACATTCAAGCGAGCTTACACGCATTTTCTTTTTAGGCTCACTTAACGTCACCTAGACTTTACCGACGCGTTCGTTCTTCAGACACATCTCGGTAATCGCAGCTCAAATAATAACAGGTATTATTATGTATTGAACCCGCAATTATACTAACGATGGTTGCGTCTATTAATCTTCGTGCAACGGCAGAGGAAAAACTAAATTAAACATAATCAATCGAGGTATTTATACAAATTAGCCCTCCAATAATCCTTTTTAATTCCAACGTAAGTCTCGGGGAAAATGTGTAGTAATGGTTTGGGTGTGATCCAGCTTTATTAGTGTGTTGGTAGAAGAAATAACCATATTCATTAGGATTTCAGGTTTTGTGCCTGGTTTGTGCATAACTTTCGCGTTATATTAAGCACAAATTTTTCACGCATATTGAAAATATTTGTGATGAGGCAGTTTTGAAATTGCGTTGAAATTGCAATGTGTAGCGCAATTTGTGACTTGCACCACTCATTTATAATTTTCAATCTAAAATTTCTTTAACATTGAACATGATAAAGAAATTAGTTTTAAATATTTTTATTTAGCATTAACCTTTAAGAGTCACTATGTACTGTCGACTGAAGTTTAGTAATTGAGCGACACTGGAGATGATGAACATTAAGTGTAGTAACATCGTTTTATCTTTTTTTGTTTGCATTTTTCATTGACACGAGTTGAATGAAGCTGTCCAAATAAATGTCTTCTACACTTTGACAATGCACGAATGTCTTTTGTATTGGTTAATCAAAGCTAAACGTTGTTCTAATCTGTAGACTTTGTTCCCCTTTCATTCGATATCCACATCATGGAATAACTAAAATTATTTAAATATAATCATTAAATTGTCGTATCCATCGTAATTTCAAAATCATTCTGAAAGGAAAATCGATCAGGAAATTCTCAATAGAATATACAATTTATTCGATGTATACTTTTGTTAAAAACTTTTATATCTTCACACGCGGGGTTGAAATGCGCCATATTGACAAACCCCAAATGGCACTTTATACACAAATTGTCTTCCTGATTCCTCCCTTACAAATGACCGATGTGGTGCCTGTTTTGTTACGTTGATATCTTGTACATTTAGTTGCATTAAATGCAGACAAATTTGCTCATAGTAAGTTGATTTTGAAAATAAAATTTGAGCTTGAAAATGAAAATGGACTGCAATGAAACTAGACTGACGCCCACTCTGGTGCCTCCCAAAACAACGGTTTGACTTTTCGAAATTCAACATTTCTTTTTATTCTTAATTGGTGAACTTCAGTAGAATATGTTTTTGTCCGCAGTATTAATGTGTATTACTTGGACTACTCTTCTGGTACTTTCCATACATTTGACTGATTTAACTCATATATCCTTATTTTCATATCTTTAAAGCAGTTGAAATAAATTAAGTCATATTTTGTTAACTCTCGAGGAACCTTTGTATAATAGCATAAAACTAATAATTGCCTCAAAATACTGAAATATACATGTGAAATTTGTGTCAACAATAAATTATCACTTATTTCTAATTTCTATACTAATGATATAAAACTTGAGTATGCGAATACTCCTTGCTCAAAAATGTGCACGTGATATCAAATGTTTCTAAGAAAGCAGTGACGTAAATATTATACATTATTGTATCTGTATTTTGAAATTGTCTAAATTTTTGGGTTCCATATCTTCTGTGAGTTATCCATAAGCTGAATATTGTTGTATAGTGGATGTTGAAATTATTCGACAAAATTACCTCAGAATTTCTATACCTATACATATATTCAATTAGACCCAAACGTTAAGAGAATATATCAATAAGCGTAATTTAATCAGCTAGTAGCTTAACAATAAATAGTAATCAAATATTTAGTCAATATTGAATATACTCGTATATTTAGAATTGGTTTAAATTAATTTTTAGTGCAAATTGCAAAAACAACATCTTGAGAAAATATCAAATTGTACACAAAGATTATTATTCCGTTTGTAATTATGCTAAGTGGATTTACTCACATCCGCTCACTCAGTTGTCTGTTGAAAGCTTGATGGGTATCCTACCCTTCGAGCTAGAAAGTTGAAGTTTTGCACGACTGACAACTTTCGCACCCATGAGGACTTACACGCCTTCATTAGCTTTAATTTTTGCTTCTAATTTTGTTCACTGATTAAAAAGAAACCTAACAGAAATATGAGTAGTGAATAGATACGGTAAAGATCCGCCCCACTCATGTGGGGGCACAAAAAAACTTGAGAACTTTAGTTCGAGACACTCTTTCCAGCTATATTCAGTAGATTCTACACTCGGTTTATAGTAAGAGCTGTCAAACTCCTTTATTTAGTCATCAACCATAGACTCCATCTTTTCATTGTTGGCAAATCTTTTATCACCGAGTCATTTTTTCCAAGTCCGGAAATAGAAAATGGTCAAGGGAGCTAAATCTGGCGAATAAGGTGCATGATGAAACAATTCCAACTTCAACTAATTTTGGCTATCGCGATAGTAGACGTGCCTCAAATGCGGTCTGTTTTCCATAATTTCATCACCTAAACGCTGCAATAAATGATCATAACGTTGATGATTTCCCCTTTCTGAGGATAATCAATAAAACTAATCCTATATGCATCCAAAAAAACAGACGCCATGACCTTGCTTGCAGACCACCACCATTTTATGGATTTACTTAACCGTTTAAACTCTGCTAACCAATATTTTCACAATTCTAAACGAAGGAGCAGACTCTCCCAGAGTAGAATTTAACTCGGCTTTAATATTGGGCTGATACCTTTAAAATTGAAATATTGGATTACATAGCGGTGACCAATTTTTCCCATGTTTACAAATTTACTGAAATCGTTTACTTTTGATGGTTCAAATAAAAACGCTAAACAATGTGGCGCCTTGAAACTCAAAACATGTGTTTTATAAGATTGCCACTGTTCACCAAAATCATTTTTTTCACTGGCACCATCTATACGCCGTGTCGGCTAGTTTTGGGACCGCCCCTGTACGTGCGAGAAGAGAGCTCTTTTGACAAGCTTTCAGAAAAGACACTGGACTAGTGGACTAAGTTAGTCCTGCAGTTAAAAACTTGTCTCTAAAAGAACTATTGGCAAAAATTAAAAATTTAAAAATCGTTTTTATTTGGTGTGTTTCTAACAAATTTAATATTTTAGTGGTTATTGGCAGATGCAAGACGGAAGTGAGACCAATTTATACACATTATAAGCGATATCCTAATTGCGAGCTTGGTTACTGAGATATACTAAAAATTAAAATTTTCCAATAGTATATGTGAGAAAAGTACTTCTGTGATATCTTGAGAAAAGTTGTCCACGGAGCCATGGAATTCCATTCATATTGGAAAGGCCATACTTTTGGCACCTGTCCACATGTTCTACCCTATACCCTATAGTGCAAAAGCTCGAGGAGTGTTAAAAGGGGTGCTTTAGCTATTTACGGCACTCCTTTTAACACCGCTCGATTTTACAAAAATTTAGGGGGATTTTACAAAAAGATTTGAATTAAAAAAGAATAAAAAAAGCAAGATAAAAGTTATAAATTATTGCATTTAGTTCTTATAACTTGCTGTTTGTTGATTTATACAGATCTTAGGGCGATTGGAAGAAAAATATGAATGCAGGAGTATTTATATGGATCCAATTAGATTATTTATATGTGAGGTATCAGAAATGGTGTGGATATCCTGTTGTAGTGTAATGCCATTGACGAAAAATCAAATTACTGCCGTTTGCATTTTGTGGATTATAGTGCAAAAATAAATTTCATTAAATCGACCAACTTGTGAAGGAGAAAGCAGAAGGGTTGGGTAGATATCGCCCATTTACTATAACCAGCTAGTCACTCAGACAAACAAACGGACATCGCTTTCTGAAAAGATGGCTGGTATTGGGTATTGCAGCTTTGGGCGTATTCAATGATTCTTTCATGTGAAATTTTGAAAACGTACTATTTTTCAAATGTGTAATACAAAAATATTTCATACGAATTATGTACAAGCTATTAATTTTAGCAATATAGCAACTTTCAATAGTTACTTTTAAACCACTGAAATTATAGTACAAGGAAGCATTTGCTTATATAGTTAATAGCTGAAGCTCCCAGCATTGAGTCTAATATATCTATCAATAACATATCACTACAGATACCTCAGGATGCAGAAAATTCATTTGTGTAAGAGGCGGAGAAGTGGTTACATACATGCGTTCGCTTTTTGATGTAGCCATATGGACGTAATGATTCCAAGCTTAATTTTGTCCAACTTTTACTAAATAAACGATGCAAATGTAATGTAATTTTACTGGTCGTATTACATGTAAATATTGCCAATAAGTTTGCTTTTTAGATCCAATAGTGTTAGAGAGTTTACTGCTTGTCGTAGCCAATTACAATCTAATGTCTGTTTAACTGCGTACATGTTTTCGTCTTTTCACTTGTTTTCTTTTTCTTTTCAATTTATCTCAGAAGTCTCACACAAGGATAATATATTTTATATATGTAGCCCATACTCAATTTCTAGAGTGTTAGTTACAGGCTACACCAACTTTGTTGAATATAATCAGTAAACTTACTTCAGCTATCGTACTCACTGTACACAACTTAATTATTCCCATATTCAAGTTTGCTGTTAATCGAATGATTCTTTGTAATCCACCTTGCTTATATGATGTCAGAATGTCATTATCATCTTGATTGTCCGAAAAATACCAAGACGGAAGCTTAAGTAAATGTTCACAAATTACAAAATATGCACGTTACAACCAACGAACCACTTAATTATTGTTTAATTACTAATTACTATTTAATTACATTACTTCACAGATAATAGATGTTTTCGAGCTCCGCATGAATGCGATACTAAGATATTAATTGTAATATTAGTAGCAATTAAAAGCCACGATGACTCAGATATTGTTTAGTATATTTTAAATATATTTTTGTGCATACCATATAAATACAAGCATCATTCTCTTAAATCTACTACACAGCATAACTTGTCTGAATAATTGGCTGTAGTACCATCATTCAGTGGTCTGAATGGGTTCATGCAAGTGCACATATTATGGAAAGTTATCTTGGAAAATAGAGTGACAACACTTGTTATACTTTGAAAAAAACCTTTTATTTTAATCATGTATGCTTTTGTTTTTTCTACTTTTTCCCTCGTCAAAAAAAAAAAAAAAATTTCCCGAAGCAATAATTTTATAAACGCAATATGGTGATAATATTTAATTTTTTTTTTTTAATAAAGATTTTGTTTTTGTTGTTTGTTCTGATTATCTGCGTTTTGTTTTGACACCATAATAATATTAAAAATACAGTGTGATTCTTTAAGATTTAAGTTTTTCAGGTTGGCAGCACTGGTTGGTAATGGCGTTCAAACGGTATCTGTCAAAGTGAAAAGTGTACACTATAACTTGCCATTCCATCATGGAAAGACTATCAAACGAGCAACAATTGCAAATCGTTGAAATTTATTATCAAAATTCGTGCTCTGTGACAAATGTGCATCGTTTGATGCGACCATTTTATGATCGTCACAATCGACCTGTTGAGTCAACAATTCGTGCTGTTTGTTATCTCTAAATTTAGGCACCAAATTTACTTTGTTGGACATAAAACCATCAACTCGCATGCGTAGAGTGAGTACCGAAGAAAATATTGCAGCCGTAGCGACCAGTGTTAACGATGATCGTGAAACATCAATTCTTCACCGCTCTTAGGGATTGGGCATGTGTTACTCAACCACAAGGAAAATTTAACACGTCGATTTGGGTTTGAAAGCCTATAAAATTCAACTCACGCAAGAATTGAAGCCGAATGACCTACCACAACGTCTAATTTATGGTGAATGGGCCTTACAAAAGCTCAATGAAAATCCGCTGTTTTGTCGAAAAATTGTGTTCAGTGATGAGGCTCATTTCTGGCTGAACGGATACGTACACAAGCAAAACGGTCGCATCTGGAGTGATAAACAGCCACATACCATACATGAATTACCGATGCATCCCGAAAAAACGACAGTCATCGGGGTCATCGGTCATCGGTCCATTTTTCTTCAAAGACGATCGTGGAAGAAACCGTCAACGGCGAACGATATCGAGCAATGATACGGGATTTTTTTTGCCACAATTGGCTGAGTTGAACTTGGTTGACATGTGATTTCACCGGGACGGTCCAACATGCCGCACTGCTCGTGAAACAATGGATATGTTGAGGGATGAATTTGGTGAGCAGCTTATCTCTCGATTTGGCCCTGTGAGTTGGCCCCCAAGATCTTGAGATTTAACGCCTCTTGATTATTTCTCGTGGGGTTATGTCAAGTCGTTAGTCCATGTGGACAACTCAAACACTATTGAAACCTCACAGGATAATATAACATGCGTTTTTCGTGGAATACAGGCCGAAATGTTTGAAAAAGAGACGACAAATTGGACATTCCGAATGGACACTTTGAGACGGAGTTGCGGACAACATTTACATGAAGTTATCTTTAAAAATTAAATGGCAAAGACCAATTTATGGATTCTAATAAAAAAATTTTATATATGATGCAAATTTGAGTGTTTTATTCGATTCTAAAATAACTACGATTAAAAAACACCCATTATATACACAAGATTTCATATAAAAGAATTTGCGTTGGTAAAATAAAATTTTAAATAGAAACGATGAAGTGTGAAATGAAACCACATTTCGTATCTTAAAATATCATCCACGATCCATATGTGATATGTTTGTTTCAAATATCTAATAATTAATATGCTTAAGTCAATTAGTTATCATTTTCAACCTAGTTCTGTGGCCTCTTCAAAATCTTTAATCGAATTCAACTTGCAGGTTATTCATGCTAATGGAGCGTAATAGAATAAAGTGTAGATGATGTTCTGCAGAGTCCACGGGAATTTTACGTGAGTCTCGCTGTGAAGGCCTTACCCACGGTGAGCTTATCACACTGGGGCATATTATAAAGGGTTTATCAGTGCCCCCCTGGGATAGTCAAGTTGACTTGATCTATCTAGGAATCCAAAAATTTATTTCTTCACGTCGATGTTACTGACATAAGATAACTTCTGGTATTTTTCACCAAACAATATCGACAAAACATTATGTTAACTCTATCTTGACGTAATGATTAATAATATTACGAAATTTAAACATATTTGTTTAAGGCTTTATTTGGCATAGTTATAATTGTCCGATTTAAGTTTAAAGTGACCGTTTTGTTCGATAGTTTGTTGTCAATTTGGAAGTAATTCCATTGGGAAAAGAACTTGGACAGTCGGTTTTAACTAGTTTCTATTGACCACCAAAATCATTCGTAATAGGCAAAAATAGGTGGCAATCGCTTGGTGCCAGGTCCGTGTTGTAATGTGGATGCACACGAACATCATACTAAAGCGATTTTTTGGGAAGAAGGAAGTGTAATTAAATCATCATTACCAGCAGAAATATCGCAAAAAGTATTTGCATGGGAAGCGCATCATCGCTGAGTAGAGAGTGTTACAATTTAAGCTGCCAATTACATTTGAAACTTTAATTGAATTCAAATTCGTGTATTTGAATTTCAAAATGTTTAATTAATAATTTTAAATGGAAATGTTGATTTGCACTTGGTCTGCTTGGTATTCCAAATACAGTTTTCGAATTTCAATTAACATTTTTTTAAATTCTAAATTAATATTTTATTGAATACTTCACAATGCTACTCACGTTGTCATGTCATATAACAAATGTGTAATAAGCACTGATGTATAATTGCGTAAATAAATTAAATGGAAGATAGAAAAGACAGCCAGTTTCTGTATTAATCCTCTTTTGGTTAGGCTTTGGCAAGTTCTTTGCTAGGGTGTGGTTGAGGCAGTTTAATTTTGGTAATGCCCATTATTATCTACCAATAACGCATATCGGCTATACAGGTCAGCCGTGAATTGTGATACTGCTATCGTGCCCTCCTCGAAATTGATCAAATCGGACAGCATTTTCTCATAGCGCCCATATAAATGCGGCTAAATTAATTTCATCCCCTTTCTTAAAAAAAATGTGGAAACTCTCAAAATTGGTTCCGCCTGGCCAAATCTTTTTTACCCACTACATAGATTGTCACCCCAGTATAGTGAACAATGTGCCGATTCATCATCAGATAAGTAAGCGTGTCAGACACAGCTCATTCATTCATTCATCATATCATTCATCTATTTAGAATGTTTCAATAACCATGTGATCTCTTAGTTGGGTAATCACTAAAAAGCCGATGAGCTGGCGTGGGTTTTTCTCATTTCTACGCTCAACTAGTTTTTGAGCGCTGCACTATAAAATTTGTGCACAAATGAAATTTCATGATTTGATCTTCAACCATTTGTTATGAACGGATACTATCTTTGTCTCTTTTCTATCTTTATTTACACTTAAAAGCAAGAATTTGATTACAAGTTTCCCTCTATTGTGGGAGGGTAATGTAGACACCAGTCTTGACACTTTTCATCCTGTTCTTCTAAAATAATCTACTCTTATCACGTATGTATGTATTGCAGATGGGGAATGTGGCTGACAATTGTCTTGATACCAGTTCCAGCCATTTGAGCAGAACGATTGTAGCAGATTTAATATATTTTATTGTGTTTTCATCCCTAAAAGTACGAATTTCGAAAAATCTCTTCTTGTCGGTCACCTACTCTATATGGAAAATATGGACATCAATTTTCGTGACAGTCATTTGAGATGAACGTTGGTGCCTGGTTTTCCCATTTTTACCCTATTTACCATATAATATATGTAACTAGAAGTCTTTCTCATATAAAATACACACGTGAAGTTCAACAATATTGTTTGCTCTAATATTCATGCACTGGGTATAAATACTATATTTGTTTATAATTGTTGCTACATTATAAGCATAGAAATAAAATTGACCAAAATTTCGTCATATATATACACAATGAATATTCAAATGTCTACGCATTTTAATCCGAATCCGTCATAGAAAATAAAAACTGTCATGAAATTTTAACTTCGACGAGTGCCATAATGAAAATGTCGCAAATCAGAAAATGGGCAGGTAAAAGTTCGGCAATATATTCACGAAGTGTGTTTAAAGAAATAATAACTATTTGTCTCGGACAGTTACATTTTGAATAAATGATTTTGGCTAGGATTATGGTCTATATATATACATTCTATATATTATGTATCATGGCCGTGTGAATGTCGTATTAACCATAGCCAAATCTGCCACTGAAATATGCAAACAATGGCAGCGGTTGTAGTAACAAATGTTTGTAACTTAATTTTGTGCCATGGAATTGAGAGTATCAGATTTTCCACTTTTGAAGTAAAAAGAGCATTTTCGATGAATGAATTCGAATTCCTGAAAATGAAATAAATATTTTTTCATTTTTTCCCCAATAAGACAAATAATTATCTTTATTTGCATATGTATCGTTTGTTGCTTCAGGCTTCGCGAATTCGATAGAGGCGGTTTAAATTTTTATTATTAAATTTTATTTAATTTGCATTGCCTTTAAACCACACTACAGTTTGTTTGTACTTTGTTGATGTGTTTAAACCGCGTTATATTTGTATTTTGCTTTTCGGGGTTTTCGTGTGTAACGTGCGTGCTTTCCTGCTTTTATTTTGGTCACCAATGGACACCAGTCGAATTCACAATTAACCACAAAAATACGAATGAAAACAGAGATCTGACAATACACAATTTAAATTTTATGCTGACATTTTTCTGTTTGTTTGATTTTAATGCGGTGCCCTATTGCGTCATTTCGACTTTTGCGCAGGGTTCTGTAACATCGATATAATGAGGCCAAATGGAAAGTTTACCTCACAAGGTAAATATGAAGGGTCATTGACGTCTTATTCATCTGACAAGGTTGCCCGTGGAGTTGGGTATTGGCATTGCAAAAATAGTTTCTTGTGTTTTAACTACATTATGGATTTCACTAAGAAGTGAAAAGTTAAGTATCCGTAATCAAGGACAATTTAATATTGGGTAGATTTTCTTTATTATGAAATTTGCCCATAATTGCTGTTTAATATTTCCCCGAAATAGGAATTAACTTCAATGTTTCCGAGATTCTGAGTGCCGCATAAGAACGTTTTCAATTTAGCTTTTTTTTACCACTCAGAAATTCACGTCAATGGATATGCGTTTTAATAATTTATTGGTAAGCAAATAATGTTATGCAGTCAATAATAAAATTTTTCAATAGCTTTTCAGAAAAGCGTATAACATTTTTTTGAAAAAAAGTACTTATGATAACCAATATTGTTTGAAAATATGTCGTTTTTTTTTGTCTGTTCCAACAGGCAAATCTTATTCATTATTCAACCAAAGTATATTCCAAATTGTTCACTTCCAAGTTTCGTCTCAATAAATTATGTTTGCCGATTAACCCACTGTGGTTTTCTGTAACTTAAATATATTCCAACAACAATAACCGCCGTGGTATGACAGTTAGAACACGTGACTGTAGTGCATATGATCGTGGGTTGAACACTGATACAACCACCTATAATTTTTTAATCGTCACTTACCTTGATGTGTCTGACGAATACTTCGAGTAGTTGGGTGATCCGAACTGACATTCGGAATCATCACTAAGTAGTACGTCTGTAAGTGACTGAGTCCAAAATCAGACTGCGCGTAAGCTCACTGCATTTATGGAATGCAGATTAACTGTTTTGGTTTTAAAAGATATTTTAGAAATATTTTTTAGAAATTTTACCAAATTATTCTTTTGAATGAACTCTATTTAAGACAACCACTTAGTAAAATCTATTAGTTTTACCGATATCAATTGTCAAGAACTACAATGGCCAATAATTCAAATTGAATTTAAAATGTATCCCTAAAAATGTAGACGATATCTACCTTTATGTAATAGATAATCACGCGTACAAAATTCCTATCTTCATTAGTTATTTATTCAAATTGCCCAAATTAGTGTCAATATTAGTGTTGCACTGTAGTATTTGAGTTTGGCCAGTAATTTAGTGGCAAATAGTTCCTCACTTACATTTTTTATACCTTCACTTGTATTAATAAAGTTATGTATTACTTAATGTAACAGCGAAAGGTAGCATCCACGAAACGTAATACCTTTTAAACAAATGTGTGTCCTGATTTTTTTTATTTAGCTGGCTGGCAGGCTGGTTGGATGGTAGATATATCAACTGCGGTAAATCTTCGTAAAACTTCTAAAACTCTCCACAGCCTAATACTTTGTCAGATTATTGCCGGGAATTATAGTAAGATATATCGGTCCATCCCTTCCACTGCCTCCTGTAAAAATTGCCCTTCCCTACAACTTGTGTCTATTGTTCTGATATATATATGTTATTCTTGGTAGAATCTGGAGAAACCGAACGTCTAATTATCCTCCATTCGCCAGCTCTTCTATACATGACCAATTTAACATATATGTTTTTAGATTAATATGTTTTATATGGTTGCATCAAATGCTTAAAAATTTGATGCAAATTAGTGGCCTTGCAATAGTTGTGTCTGAGAAGGAAACTGCATCGCGTTATGATGCTCTTTCTGGAACATCCCACACAAATTGACCTATTGTTCGAAAATTAATTTTTCCACACTTACAGGCTGCAAACCCTGGATTTCTGTCTATTGTTTTACTTTGGCAAAATTTGAGAAAATTGACCGGCTAGCCATGTCCTTCCTGGTACCTCCCACAAAAATGATTTAAGCCATATATTCTAAAATTCATGTCTTCCAAATTCATATTTAGATTTTAAATTTCACGTAGGCTAAATTCACTTAAATTTAATACACGTTACTCGTAAGTGTTTCCTGAGGTAATGTTTGAGAAAGAAAATCGACCGCATCGTCATGCTCCATACATGCACCCATACAAATTTACGGTGTTCCGAAATACAATTTTTTCCCTCAACTCCTGACTCGTAGACCGCATCAAACCAAATTTTGTTTCGTTGTATTGTTTTATAGTGTAACCGACTATCGTTCGCATGATCCCAGGTGCAGCAGGGTTGCAGCCGTCTTTCATTGTTTGAGCCACGGTCAATTCGATGTGTCCGACGAGCACTTCGAGTAGTAAAGTAATCGAAAATTCTTGCAAATACTTCTCCAACTGTGACGTTCGGAATCGCTTTAGGTGCCATTGAATAAGTCTAAAAATAGATTGTGTTTAAACTCACTGAATGTGAGAAGCTCCCCTACCTATGTCTCATTTATGAGATACAATGAAATTTGTTTTGCAATTATTTTGTACCATCAGTAAATATTTTAGAAAAATCGACAAAGTAACACGGCCATTTCTGGTAGTTCCCGTACAAGTGGCTGCTTTAACCCATATATTCTTAGCTCCAAATATTCCAAGCAGTTGGATTGAATTCAGCCAAATTTGTTATTTGAGTTTGATAAACGTAATTTTGAGAATGGACTGCAATACCAGGCCTATTCAATTAGCTCCTAAAGAAGTTGACCGATATAGCAGTAGTTCAATTTTTTGTCAGAAGCATTTAATTACAATGCTCGATAAAATGTGGCAAAAACCGACCGAATAACCCCGCCGCATTTAGGTACCTTCCACTCAAACTATTTAATTTAGTCGATATATTCCTTGTTTCACATCCTTCATTTAATTGTACTGAATGCAGTTTTGAGCACTAATTCAGAGCGATTTTTGATAGAGTTTAGAGCACTCCGCACATGAAGTGTAAGTCAGTTCATCTGACTGAATTTCCATACTGGTTGCCGTATTAATTGTTGCACAATTAAATTAAACTACACGCACAAAAATTAGGCAAATTGAAAACGAAACTGTAGTTTTGAGAAGCGATTATTCACAGTATGTTGGCCATATTAAAACAGTATGGTGGCATTTTCGATAGAGTTTGCCATTAATATAATCAATTAATTGAGTCTTATAGACAAAAAAGCACTGAATTAAATCAGGAAGTGATTCTGTGTTGATCGATAAAAAATTTTGTAGGGTACGCTCTGTATTTATAGTATGCCCTGCACTGCATTTCATCCAAAATGATTTTCTTAAAAAATCAGACATGAATTCGTGTATTTCAGAAATCGGAGCAGCGCACTTTCAGAATGTTTAGTCTTTGTTCTACTTTACCGCCATCAATGGCTAATTTTAAAAACAGAATTGGTCGCCCTAGTTGTATATGTATATAATCTCCCAAAATTTGCAACAGTTTTGCATATTTGAATCTCGAACAGTTTCCATGAACTGTCATAATAAGTGAGGTTAGTATATCTCTGTACAATTGCTTTGTGTGCAACTATTTTAACAATATTTGTGCTTCACTTCCATTTTAACGAACTTATAAATCGAAGATTAAAAAAATTATGGGTCTTTAAATACCAAATTCTTTGTTTGAGTATTGGAACATCAGTTTTATTCCCTAAATTTACGGTAAATTTCTCAACAACTTATAGGCAGTATATTTACCTAATTGAAATCTCACAGACATAAAACTTAATGAACAAAATATTATGGATTCAAGGTTGACACCAGGTGGTACATAGCGTTATACCGTGGAATTTAAATACCTATAATGCACGACCGCATGTTTTATTTATTTTTATAACATGATAAAAAAACTGCGCTTCTGTTAAAGTCCAATTTAAATTTCAAATTTCTTTATCATATTAGATCCATACACGCGTCTTTAAAGTCAAATGATTTTTGCACCTACATCATTTAAAAACAAAAGTTTATCTGCCACCAGAAATCCGACTTAAACAGTCAATGACATTTGTTTATATTTACGAATATCATTGGATCCGATCGTAAAATGAAAAATATTAACAGAGATAATATTTGACAGTTCAAATACAAAATTAAATGGTTCTTGGTAGTAAAAATTGTTTCATAATTTGAATACAAAATTCTACAGAAATCAAAATGACAGAAAGACATCAAGTCAAACGAGTTGAAATTGGGATTCCTACATACGAGGGTGGGCCAAAAACTAACCGACCTAACAAAGAAGGCACAAACAAGTTGGGAAAAGTTTTCTTTATTTTTCCACATAATGGCCTTTTAGCTCGATACACTTTTCCCAGCTTCCCTGTTTATAGTAAGAACTGTCAATCTCCTTAAAATAGCTATTAACCGCGGACTCCACCTCTTCATTGTTGGCAAATCTTTTACCGTCGAGCCAATTTTTCAAGTTTGGAAATAGAAAATAGTCCATGGGAGATAAATCTGGCAAATACAATGCATGATGAAGCAATTCAAACTTTTATTAATTAATTTTATCCACCGCAATAGCGGATGTGTGAACTGGAGCGTTGTTCTAATTAAACAACACTTCCTTTTTCGCCAAATGTGGCCTTTTCTGAAGGTAATCAATAAAAGTAATCCCCTGTGCATTCCAAGAAAACAGACGCCATGACTTTGCCTGTCGATGGAACCCTCTTCGACTTCTTTGCACACGATGCTTCCATTCCAGTCCATTGTTTTGACCGTTCCTCAGATGTTGTCTCAGGTATGAAGTGGCGGACCAGGGTCTAATCCGTTATTATAAATCGTCGCAAAAATTCGGTTTTATTGCGATGAAACATTCCAAGCACTCTGCTCGAATATCTTTACAAAACTGTTTTTGCTCTATTGAAAGCAAGCGCGGCACACATCTTTGGCACAGCTTTCTCAACTTCAAACCTTCAGTCAATGTACGATGTATAGCACTTTTTGAAATGCATATTATTTGAGCTAGCTCACGCACCTTCAGCCGATTTCCTTAACCGTGTCTGGTGTGGACACCTCAGTTGGTCGACCACTGCGGTGTTTGTCTTGACAGCCGTAAAAGAAGGAAGTCCATGTTCACAAATTCACTGCCACTTTTCGTCAAAATCATTTTATGGCATGCGAGTACTTCAGGTCGAGTTTTAAAACCGCCCTAGTAAGAACTAGTCTTTTTTAGTCTCATTTATATGCCTACAGGTCGGTATGTCGTCCACGATGTTAGTGGTAGGATTTGATCCAAAAAAAGAAAACTTACTCGTACAAAGACTAAATCCAACTTTTGAAAAATAATACTTTTAAAATTTTTTTAATATATTTACCAACCAACCATGGTCGTGGTTATTGAATAGTGTAAAAAAATATAACTTCTCGAGGAAAAATTAGTTAATCTGATCATATTGTTAAGCCCGCATTTTTGATATGCCCACTAATTTGGAGATAAATCGGTGTGTCGTCTATGATGTTTTGGCCGCCAAACTTTGTGGTGGGTACAAAAGAATCGGGTCGGTTGAACTTGTGGGGCCTATCCTCCTTTGTACTTATTTCTACCTAATGTAGTTATATATTCTCCAAATTCCTCTTGCGACTTGTATTATTTATTATCAGTTTTTGGTTTTTGCCAACTTGTAATACCGATGTGCGATTAATCAAACTTGTTGGTTAATCCCTATTTCGTTTTAATCAGTTAATCGATTTATTTGAGTAATCATATTTGAACAATTTATTCAAAATCGAAATATTTTGTATATGGGAACAAAAATGGAGAAATATCTGAATGAAATATGAAATACAATACATTCAGTTATTCATGTTTTGATTATTCATTTGTTCGATTAGTCAATTAATTTATAGTTTTGAATAATTAAAGTTGGTTAATCGTAAGTACGATTAATCCAAATGCGTGATTGATCAATTATTTGATTAACCTGGATTTTGGTTAATTGGCATCCCCATATATCGCATCCCCATTTTAAAATTATTTTCGAGGTGAAAAGTTAAATTTTGAAACATCTAAAATAAAGTATTTATACGTGACGATGGAATTGTCGTTAGTCCAAATTAATTTGTGAAACTTATATGGAGTTACTTCTAAATATTATGTGCTTAACGCCTCAGATTGTCAGGTCTTTTATTTTAATCCAAAATAATATTCATTTTTAGTTTTAAAGCCTAAATATGTAGATAACAGTTCATATGCAGAACTTTCTGAATTGCAAAAATAATAAAAAAATATTATAGTATACACCAGTTGATATATAGGCCCACCAAAAATACTATCCATTTAATTACTGGAGTTAAAGGCATATTTTTCTCAAAAATCATGTAGTAGACGATGGCACATATGGGAATATTTAACATATATGAGGCGCACTCTTTTCGTATTGTAGATAGTCTTTCATCTACAATTTTAGTTGGTTGACTGGATTATTCTGCTTTATAATTCTCGCCAAAATTTGCTTATTACCTGCAATTGAGCAGTTAACCAATATATATGTATGAAGCTATCTTTAATTCGGTGGCACTAAATTTTGCACACATCAAGTTTTTGGCAAACTTTTATCTGCCAATAAAATTTGACTGCATTGCCAAAATTCCTCTAGGACTTCCAAGCAAATTGATCGATTTAGCGAAATTAAATTTATGGTCGCCGTCTCTAATTGTAACCCACAATAACCAGATTGTAGTAACAAACTTTTTGTTCATTGTTTTGCTTTGTAATGTTAGGTAAACTTTTCAACCGGATAACTAAGCCTTTTTTTAACATCTGCCACACAAATTCTGTAAATTAACCCACAAATTCACTAATTAGTTTCTTTGTTTCAATTTCACAAGATTTAGCACAAATTAAGCGTTTGCAAACTTTAGGTCAGGCTATAAAAATTGATTGCATTGCCAGATTCCTTCTTGTGTCTACTATACAATTTGACTGATTACTGAAATTCATTCTTTCTTTTTAAATTTCAATTGGTAGGGTGTAGTAATCAGAAATGTTGTCCATTGAATTACTTTATAAAGCTTGGTATACCCTTTTTGGTAACTCTAATTCCTATATATGTTTTCTCCATCCAATTCCACCAAATTCAACAAAATTTTATGTACACTGAGTTAGACTTAGATCTGAAAATGAGTTTGGATTCTGACACAAATTGGCCAATTTACCAAATATAAATATCTTTTATATATAATTTCTAAGCGAAAGTAGGTTACAATTTTGCGAATTTTTTTGTTTGACTTATCCCGCCCCTTCTGATACCTCGCGCATTTTTACGTCAATGTAAAAAGACGTCACATGAAGGTACGTATAGGAAAATCAGTTCACCTGATTGAAATTCCTCTACTGATGCCTCCGCTCGATTATCACACATAATTATAAGGTGGTGTTATCTGAAGTCTTGTGAGCTACAAATTGTATTAACTTGTATTAAATAACCCAGTTGGACTCATAGTATAATCCAAAAAGTTGACCTTTCAACCACTTATAATGAAATTGCTTACAAATACAAATCTGCAGCTGTACAATTTATTGGCAATATCATTTAGTTTAGTTTTCATGCCACCCTGAAACGGCTCAAATTTCAAATTCTATGCAAACAATTCAAGATATAATCCAACTTAAGTGGTTAATTTGAGAATTAAATGTCGAATTTATTATGTACCATTTTTATGTAGATTCTGAGTAAAAAAGTTTGTGAATTTGGGGGTTGACTTTAATCATTCCAAAATACGTATGTAATCATTCCGAACTGTATGAGATTTGTTAAAACCCCGAAAAACATGGATTCGAAATTTTTATAGCGTTTTCAGCTTTACTTTGTACAGAATAGAAGGTAGCGATTTTCAAATTAATTTAAATTAACTACATTAAATTGATCAAATACATTAGATTTTTTTTATTGTGAATGTTCACCGACCACTAAGTGCTAACTTATTGATCTTCTCGCAAGTATTCATATAAATTTCGAACCTAATGAATGAATGTTGATTACACAATATTGTCTTAGTATATAAATATTTAATTCACAATTCGTGTATAATAAATCGTGTGGAGTACAATCCAAATACTTATACTGTACACCTCATAGACGAATTCATCACTGTGTTGCCTCAGTTCTGAATGCAGCGCTTTGTCTTCAAATTCTTTGACGTCAGTTTATGTGGACTACATTTAAACGAGCATTCCTCTCGATGTGCTTTCAAACAATTCGAGCAAGTCTTGTTGAATTTTGTCAAACTAACGTTTGGAATCGTCATTAAACAAAAGATTCGTTCACTGAGTTTAAAATTAGAACTCGCGATTGATCACTGAACATGTGAAGACATTCTTCATCATATTTTAGGAATGCAAGCGAATTTCATTGTTTTCATTGTTTCATTGTGTATACGAGTATATCATTTGAAAGAAGCGTCTAATGTACCGAATGTGTTCATGACTGTTTGAGTCGATTGGACGCCGCATCCGTCTGTATGGTTGACTTATAGATACGTTTACTGCCGTAAATCTTAAAACTTGTATATTTCGATCCACTAATTTTGATACCTCCCTCCTAATTCGTAGACTGCACCAGCCGAAGTTTTTGTTTAATGCGTTAGTTTACAAAGCTTGCTAAAATTGGGAAAACAATGGAAAGAACAACTTGGCTCCTTCCTGACCAATTTAGGCCATATATCTTTTTTTAGAAGTTGTACTGAATTCAATCAAATTTGGCACACATCATACGTTTGGTGAACTAAGTTCGGAAAATGAAAATGGATGACATTGGTACATAGCCACGCCCTCTCTTATTATTCCTGCACCAATTACCTAATTTAGCACATACATTCCTGAATTCGTACCTTTCATTCAATTGCTCTTAATTCAGCATAGTTTGGCGAGCAACTGGCATTTGGTATTGTGAATGAAAACTGACTGCAGTAAAACGCCCTTTAGGGCGTGGATGTTATAATTTTACTTATTTTTCTTTAATTTAGGGTATTTTTGATAAGAGCCTAGCAATCGCCCACACGTTTCCACGAATGAATAGCACCATTTGAATAGCACCCCTCACGTGGTAATCAGTTTAAGTGTGAAAGTCTTTTTCAGATCATCATAAATCAGATCGGATCACAGTAAATGTGTATAATTAAATATGAAACATTCAATTTTAAGTAAAATGGGCTGATACAAATCCTTGAGTGTCGAAGAAATATCCAAAATTAAAACCTTCAGGGAGTGTGGACTTTTATTCATCAAATAGCCAAAAAAACTAATAGAAGTCGCTGAGTTATATCGACATATTTACGTGACACCGACGGCTATGGAAATAATATGAAAGGTCGAACAGCAAATGCTATTACAGCCGCTGACAAGACGGCTATTCTGAGATATGCCAAAAATTCATACGACTCTGCTGCCAAAATCAAGGAAAAAGCTGGCGTAAATGCATGTGTATCGTCGGTAAAAAGAGTTATTTTCAAAGCAGTACACTTGCAACGCTTGAGACTTAAAAAGAAGCCACCGCTAAACAAACCCCGTAAGGAACGTATGAAAAACTGTATTCTTTATCGAACAGAATATATGAATGTATTCTCAACCAGAGCGGAGGCACCCACTACTAAATATTACTTAAAATACATATTTTCAAATTAGATGTAAGCAAACGTAATACCTTTAACTTAGAATTAATGTTTTTGTGTATAATATAATTTTTGTAATTTCGTATTCTAATGAACCAAAAACTGAAATTGAATTTATGACTTTTTTTGTGTTTAATGTTTTAGCATTAAATTCATTAAAATGAAAGAAAATTTATGTTATAGGATTACAGCGAATACATGAAATATGATTTATAAAAGCACAACTAGTTCGTTATAATTATTATTTTGGAAAAAATCGAGCTTAGAAAAATATTTAAAAGGTGGTGCTATTCAAGTGAGCGGCACTATGACTTATTTTAACCCTCACGTACACTTTTCGGTTCTCAAATTCGAAGATGTTTTCTCAAGCAACTATATGTATCCACATTGGCTTGACTTTGCTAATACTCTTAAGAACTTAAATTTCTTTACTTTATTGTTTAAGCTCAATATGGAATGTGAATTTAGTAGTTTTGCGAAAAAGTGGTCAAATGGTTTATATAATCTATAGGTAGAAATATGTATGTGATATGCGGACCATATATTGTGAGCTAATTCGCATTCTAAAGTAAATATATCTCCACTAAAATTTATAAGCCCAAATTTGTGGTCATTTTAAAAAACTTCGTGAACTTCTAAACTTCGTGGCATATAAGTTACTAAGCTTTTTAGTAATAACGAGTATATTTTCGTCACCAATGTGAATTTGAAATGGTGTGTTATGATGGACAAATATTTACAAATCTTTAAACCAATGGTTCCCAACAGGTGGTCCGCGGACCCCTGGGGGTCCGCAAGCCATGCCAGAGGGGTCCGCAAGATATCATATCAAAAAACTAACCCGTAAAAAACACTGTTTTTACTATAAATATTGACAAGATTTTTTGAACTTAGAGATAAGGTTCGTGTTTTCCTTCTTGACACCAAGTACGCAGACTGTCTCACTGACTTTTCTTGGCTTTGCTCAACTGCCTACTTAGCTGATGTGTTTGAACACTTAGATGTGTTAAACTTAAGTTTGCAAGGAAACAATGTAGACATGTTCAAAGTTGAAGACAAGATTAGTGCTATAGCCAAAAAGTGTCGAATCTGGGCGGCACAAATTAAAAAGGAGTCTTTCACTAACTTCCCTACTTTGAAACAATTCCTGGAGTTTTCAGAGGAGAGTTTGCCTGAACAGATAAGGAGCAACGCAGCCGAGCATCTTCACAGCCTAACCACCACTTTTAGGGAGTATTTTCCTGAACCTGACTCTGGCGATAGTTGGATTCGAAATCCCCTTACTTGTCAAGAAATAGAAAAAATCCAAGGCCTCACAGAAGAAGAACAAGATCAGCTTGTGGATCTGTCTAGTTGTAGCACAATGAAGAACATTTTTAATGCTGAGAAACTTGCAGACTTCTGGGCTACAGCACGCAAGGATTACAAAGATCTTGGAGATAAGGCAGTGAAAAATATCATTCCATTAGCAACTACCTATCTATGTGAACAAGCATTTTCCTCCATGTGTTTCATGAAAAACAAGTACAGGAATCGGCTTAACATACGGTCATATTTCAAAGTGAAAGTGTCAAGATTGGAACCAAACATTTCAGAAATATTGGACTCAAAGTACAGATTCAAATCATCTCATTAAGAATGGAAAATGGAAACGAACTGTGTACTGATGGACGTACATATATAAAATTCTGTTAAAAAAAACAACTTGTGTAATGATCAAAAATAGAACAATAACAATAAAGACAAAGTCTAACAACAAATTTATTGTTGCGGTGGTGCGATGGTGTGGGGATGGTAGGCATCTAGAACATTTCTAGCTTTAGGTTTAGAAATGAGTGGGGGTCCTTGGCATTATATCGAATGTATGAGGGGGTCCTTGGAAAAATATTGTTGGGAATCCCTGCTTTAAACTATTCTTTTTCCACGCAGAACTTTAGAGTCCTGGTGAAGCTACTTTTTTTCGCTGCAAGAAATTCGAAATTATTATCTCAAGTTTGAATTCTTTGATTCCAAAAACTCAAGACACCATTTAAAAATATAATTTGGGTTATTAGTCACATTATGTGAATTTTGTAGTATTTTTTGACGTTTTTAAATCCACCATCATAAGATGAAGGATGTAATAATTTGGTGGTTCAGTTTGCATTAAGTATAAATCTTCTTCTGAGACCCCATTTGGCGAATGCATTTTCCAGTTCGTCGAGGTCCGTTAGCGTATCGGTTGAAAGAGCGTAGCACTTTTATCGCTAGTCGTAGGAGTCCAAATTTAGCAGATTAAGTTCGAATTTTGGACAACGTTATCATTTATTCGTTAACTATGTGATCAAAAACGGAAAGCTTTATGTAACAGCCCTCACTATGGGCGTGGTTATCAGAAATACTAAGAAATACTACTCTTACCTAGGGATCGAACGGTATAATATTATGGATAATACTATGGACTGGTGGTATATTTGAGCGAAGGCGGTCCTATTGCCTTTGGTGTATTGGGCATATTTTCATCAACAATTATATTAACGCAAAAATCGCAAAAATATGTATGAGAAGCGGGCATTTTTGACACGCCCACTTATTTGGCGATGAGTCTGTGCAACTTTCTAGGCACAGTGAATGCAGGTGGAAGAAATGTCGACGCGATGAAAAATCTTGCCCACAAAAAAGAAACCAGCCAGTGCCAAATTTCACGGAATTCAGTTTAATTTCTTGAAAGATATAAAGTTGGGAATATGTGGCCAAATTGGTCATTTCTACGGGAGGTACCAGATAGGAGTGTTTGCCTAGTTGCTTTTTTCACGTTACTCCAAGCGAAAAACAATCTTAATTACAAATTAAAACGAGGAAAGATTTAAATTGGGAAAATAGGCCAATATGTAGGGGTAGCTACCATAAAAAATGTCGCAATGTGGTACTTTTCCATTCTCAGACCATGTATTCTGGATAGACCGTACATTCTTATCTTCTACCCGGTTGCACTAAATTCAGTCAATTTTGGTCTACCTTGAGGACTTACTAAAGTACTGTCTGCGAATGAAAACGGACCGTATTGTGAAAGTCCCTCTAATACTTTCCATCAAAATTGACTGATTCTCCGAAATTCACCTGTAGAAACCTGAATTTTGTCCATCATTTTGGTTATAACCTTTGGAAAAATTTGGGTAAACCGGCCGGCTATATTTCTCCTATACAAAAGACCAATTCAGTTACACTAATTTCAGGTAAATTAGATACACGTTAAGAGTACATTATTCTTATCCTTAAACAATTGTATTGAGTTCAGTCAAATTTGGCACATGTCAAGCGTTTTCTAAACTTAGTTCTGGGAATGAAAATGGATTGCAGCATCATGTCCATTCGGACACCTTTCATACAAAATGATCGATTTAATGAAATTTAATTTACCCCCTTTAACGCAAAAAGCGTAGATTGCAATAAGTTGAATTTTTGCCATCAATACCTATTTGTAATGCTCGGTAAAATGGTCCAAAATCGTCCGAAGAACCCAGCCATATCTAGTAGTAGTATTTCATATACTACTGGTTTCGCATCCTTTAAACAATTCATTCATTCAAATGCATTAATTCAGGCTACTTGTTGATAAGAACCTATCGAATTATCGCGTCCCTTCTGGACTCTTCACAATACAAAGTGATGTTGGATGAAGATACATATATTCTGGTTACCTTCAATTCTTTAGAGGAAGATAAAATTAACGCAAATAATTAATGGACACATTTGTAAATCTTTTATAGATTTCATTTCCGTTGCCAAAAAAAAAAACTTCCATATTATTTTCTTGTCGCCTTTGTAATCTATGAGAGAACTCAAATATCTCCCTCGTTTTTTGAAACCATTTTCTGGTGAATTTGTTTTGTTGTGAACCAAGAACAATAAATATTCCAGTCAATATAAAATTTCGCATAGTATAAACATATTTACGTAAAAACCGTATATGCAAAATATATCTCAATAAAATCTTTTTGTGCTAATATGTAAATACGTCAAAATCATTGACTTTGTTTTGAATATTTATGCGAATAAACATCCTTCTTTGTTATTAATATTCTTATGCGTACGACCGTTCATAATATGAATTTTTATATATCCAAGGTGTACTGATCACTTGTAAAACGTCAACACTCACTCACCCAAACACAAACTGAATATCGTGTAGTACAAGGCAGAAGTAAAATTTATGATGTTTGATATTCAAAAACTCTGTTCATAAATAAAAGAATCATTCTGGCTTTTTAATTATGTTGCCATAGCGTGAATCACTGAATCACTTGTTCTGTATAGCGGTTTATGAGCCTAGCAAGCAAATTATTCTCTACAGCTGCTTTAGATGTCATCATCATCAGATGTCAAGATTAAAAATTACATCGAATTTCCTTTCTTTTGTATTTTGAGGAGCTTTACGTTTTGATTAGATTCCCTTCCGCCACAGAGGTATTTTGATTATTTGAGGCATACATCACGCTAGGAAAAACAATCAGGCTGTAGAGTAGACAGCTTTATTTCGATATACGAGTATTTGGGACCCTGATGAATTATTTAAAATGCACATCGAAAAATATTTTAATATGGTTTTATATTTATCAGATCAACTTAACATTGGTGTTAAAATACGAATATATGCCAGTTTTGACATGAAAATTGGTCTAATATAATGTAGTGGCGGAGACGAGAGCGACCCTAGATATTTCTTATGACTTGTTGTCTATAGAAGTCTGTTTGCTAATTTGAATGACTGGCTGGCTGACCTTATGGTCATCATAAATCTGGTAAATCTGTACCGATCACAAAGAAATTTTACTTGTAGTAATGTTTTCTGAAACCGTGGTTTGATCATTAAAGTGTAATTTTTATTACAAATTTAGAAATGACAAAATAGGCGACCGTCACCGAATCGATTTCTTTCAAATTCTGCTATCCAAAATAAAAAAATTATAATTATAATTCTGATTCCGACAACATAATCAATATAGAATATAGAATTTTGCTTCTGCTTTATACAGGGTGGCCCAAAATGACCGAAGTGGTGTGGATTGCTTATAACTTTTTATTCAAGACATATTTTTTTAATTTTTTTTTTTAAATACAGTAAATTTATGGGGAATATTTGTAGATTAGTTATTAAAAATGATATCCCGCAAGTGGTGCTCTTTCCAACACATTTTCCATGACCTTTCGCAAAATTTCCGGTGTTATGTTGTTAATTTTGTCTCGAATATTGGATTTTAATTCGTCAATAGTCCTGGGCTTATTAACATAAACTTTCCCTTTTAAATAACCCCAAAGGAAAAAGTTTGGAGCGGTTAAATCCGGGGAACGCGGAGGCCAATTAAAATTGCTTGTACGCGAAATTATTCTTTCACCAAATATGTCGCGTAAAAGAGCCATTGTGGACCTCGCAGTATGCGCTGTGGCTCAATCCTGTTGGAACCATATTTGCGGATGGTTTTCCACAGCTGACCTTACAAAATTTTCCAACATGGCCCGATATCGATCAGCATTGATGGGAATGGCAACACCACGTTCATTTTCAAAAAAATGATGGCCAATGATCCTTTCTGAAGAAACACCGCACCAAACAGTACACTTAACTGGGTGTAATTGTCGTTGATGAAGTACTCTCGGGTTTCCGTAGCCCATATCCTACAGTTTTGCTTGTTAACGAACCCATTTAATTGGAAATGGGCTTCGTCACTCATAACTAAGTTATGAATAAAATTAGGATTCTCTTGTGTTTTTTGCTGGAAATAAATTGCATAGTCAAGTCGTTGCTGGTAATCTGTCGGTTTTAATTCTTGCACAATTTGAATTTTGTATGGAAACATTCTTATGCTATGCAAAATTCGCTGCAGCGACCCACTTGAGATGCCAAGTTGTGTCGAACGCCTCCTGGTTGATGTTTGTGGATCCTCCTGAATACTCTCCTGTACCACTTGAATATTGTCATCCGTGTGCACCGTTCGTCGTCTGCCAGCACCAGGAAGGTTCCTTACTGCTCCTTGTTCTCGAAAATTTGCAACAAGACGGTATATTGTTGACTAAGAGGGTGCAACCTGCACATTAAATTGACGACGGTATGCACGCTAAGTCAGCACAATGAACCATTGATTTACAAAGTAAATTTCAACGATTTGGGCACGTTGTTCAGTTGTGTATTGCTCCATTATAAATTCTCCAAGTCTTCTTTACAAAATACTAAAAAGAAAAGAAAAAAAAATTATAATAAAAAAGTTATAAGGAATTCACACCACTTCGTTCATTCTGGTCCACCCTGTACTTCCACAGCGACACTGCATACAAATTTGATTCAGATTCACACACTCTTAACAAAATTGGAATTAATTTTTATTCCGATTTATTTTATGGAACGCTTTGTTTGCATTCATTTTTCCAATGGATTTAAACAGTTGTGGTAATTTCTGAGATCCTGGCATCCAAATTTCAAGGGAAATATAATTTAAGTCTTTCTTAACTTTCAGTATGAGGCGCAGATATTTTTTCAGCCAAAAAACGAAAACAACATCAGGTTTCGCTTCTGATTTCAGGAAAAGAAACTGTATTTTTTCTGATAGGAACAAAACTCGCGTGTATAAAACATTAACTTCGAGTAGTTGAATCAAAATATATGGTTCATTTTGTTTTGTTTCAGAAGCTGAATCAGTATAAATCTCTTCTAAGTTTTGGATAATAAACGAATCAAAGTGTTAAGTGGAAGTTTGTCCCGAAAATGAATCAAAATCAAACTTCTGGTATCCTTTTAAGTAAATATTTCATTTAAAACTGAATTACGATTATAATGAAAGGGTTTTCTTCAAGTACCTTCAATAAAAATTCTTTAATTCTGAAATTTTTGTTGTATTCATTACCAGAAGATGGGAAGATTGGGCATCACTCCATTTGTAATAAAGGGGGGGAAAATTTATCCAAATAGCTTGGCAATTGTAGCAGCTATTCATTAAATAAAACCAACATATGGTAGTAGTTGTATGTATGTAAAGAGCCATACGAACTCATTAGATTTTAAAGAGACCGCCCTAATATTGGCCGTGGTAAAAAAAGGTTGAAATTTCATTGGAAAGCGACCAAAATCGATATTTTATGTACCAAATGTGCTCGTTCTTGACTCGCTCTCTTATTTGACTATTATCGGTACATAGCTCATGACGCTATGGCCCGCAACTGTTGAACTTATTCGTTAAGTTGAAGCAATATACAACAGCAGTCAGTAGATAATATAGAGTACCACACTAACTTGCATACATTTTTCAGAAACTGCCATGGGAGATGGAACTATCCCAGTTCTTGAACTGTCTAAAGATATCGCTCGGATGGTAATGTAGTTGTTACAATAGAAGTCAATGACGGTTTCTTTGGAAAAATGAGCAAAGCCGAGAATGCTAAGAGAAGATTTACGACCGCTTATTTTGGCACAAACCTAAACATCGTCCATCACACTGCGGGCCGCAATCCAAGGGAGGGGTGATGATGATTCGGCCCAGCCTTTGTCAAACTTTGCGCCAATCCGTCTGTTTTTGTCATAACTTTGTGTAGATTAGTACACTAAAACTTTCCAATTTAACTGGACGATCTTTTAAAGCCTTTTGCATACAATATGATGGATTTAACAAAAAATAATTTATGGCTAATTCATCTAATATTATTATTGGTTTAACTTAGAACGATTGTATCTTTATTATATGTCTTATTATTTTATATCACTATATCATATCAAAAATGTAATGGTTACCCCAAATCTGTTGTAGTTCAGTACAGGTTAAAAATTTGTGGAGACAGCGCAAAAATGAAAATTGATGTCTTTGTCACCCCCATTTTCGAAATTCGGGTGCAGCAACCCAAGTTTTTGGTTATTGTTTTGATCGATCAGCTATCCGTAGTCCCTTTTGGTAAGCCCCAGACAAATGGGTGATTTAATCCACAATTCTTAGATTTCCATATTCTATACAGTTGCAGTAGTTTCAGTCAAACTTGTTACACAATACGGCTCTTTCATACAATTTATTGATGTTCCGGAATGAAGGTATGAATGTGTAAATCAGTTCACTTAACTGATACTTCTGTTCTGAGTTTCCGTACATCTTTCTGTACTTTTTTACTAAAACTTTGTCATACCTTGGCTTTGACAACATCAAAAGCTTTTGCCATGACTGCCACCGGGTGAAAATTAAATATTTCGAAAAGGGCCGAAATTTTTTGTCGTATTAAATCGCATAATACTCCATCCCTATGGGTGAGGATATAAATCAGTTATGTAGTAAAAATTCGGTTGCTGTAACAGAATTTTCAAAAAGTTAGGTTGCTGTAATCAATGCCAAATTCGGCTACATTAAATAAAATTCAGTACAGGAAATCGAATGGATATTCTTAGAACATTCTGTGAATGCAGATGTCAGGAAATTTTATTGTAATAATTAAATACTTGAAATGAAGTAGTTTCAATAGAAATTTATTTACTGCAACAGTATCCTCGATTGCTTCTATGAGTGCAGTTACAGTTTTTGCACTTTGGCATCAAATGTTGTTTAGTCTCTCACGAATTTGCGTTTATATTACATCAATTTCCACCCATCGTCGACCGCTCATTATGTAGCAAGAAATAATTGAACGCCTCAAGGCGCTCTAATAAATGCTAAACAAGATTTAACGACGCAAATGTGGTTTCAGATGACATCCATAAATTTATCAACAGCAGAATTATAATTTTCTTAACTTTGTACTTTTTGAATATGTAAATTAACAAATCAAGAAAACAGACACAAAGCTGGATAGGCGGAAAGGTGTATAGGCTTTATATAATAATAATGTCTGTCACATCGTACCGTATTACTTCATATGCTCAGACTTAACTTCACACTATTTTGTACAATTTGTAGATTACGATGCAGCAGAATTACTCATTGCAAAAAGTAAGACCAGTTACGTTCACCAGAAGGAACGGAGCTACGAGAGCGGTCCCAAAAATGGACACAAAAAATTGGAAATTTTTTTTCTTTATTTCTCAATATAATCTCTTTTTAGCTCTATGCACTTTTTCCAGCTATATTCAACAGCTTCTGTACAATGTTTATTGTAAGAACTGTCAACCGCAAACTCCACCTCCTCATTGTTTGGCAAATCTTTTACCACCGAACTAATTTTCAAAGTTTAGAAATAGAAAATAAGATGCGAATAAGGTGCTTAATGAAGCAATTCGAACTTTAATTCATTAATTTTGGCCATCGCAATAGTAGATGTATAACCTAGAGCATTGTTTTGATGAGACAACACTTCCTTTTCCGCTAAATGCGTCCTTTTCTCCATTATTTCATCACGTAAACGCTGCAATAAATTAACATAATATTCGCCGTTGATGGTTTTTAACTTCTAAAGATAATTAATAAAAGTAATCCCATGCGTATCCCAAAAAACAGAAGCCATGAATTTGTCTGCAGATGGAACCGTCTTCGCCTTCTTTGGCCACTATTCTCCAAATCCTGCTTTGATTGCCTCGTTCATGGTTATAAATCGACGCAAAAAAATTCGGGTTTAACGCGGTGAAACATCGTCAAACACTCTACTGAAACATCTTCACGGTGTTGTGTTCTCTATTGAAAGCAAGCGCGGCACCCATCTTACACACAGCTTTCTCATCTTTGGTTCATATACGATGTATAGCTTTCAAAATGCCTATCCTTTCAGCACACAATCATCCAATATCTTTTTTGTGGGTCGACCACGTGTTCGCCTTGGCAGCTGGTACGTTTAAGTTCTACTACCAAATATTTTACAGTCGTAAACGAAGGTGCAGACTCGCCTATAGTAAAATCTAGCTCGGCTAATATTGGTTGGACTGAGATCTTTCAAATAGAAATATTGAATTATATATCGGTGACCAATTTTTTCCATGTTTACAAACTAACAGATATCGTTTACTTTGCTTAAATAAAAGTACTAAGCAACGTGGTTGCCACGTTCCACCAAAATAATTTTTTCTAAACTACTGGCACCATCTACACATCAAGTCGGTTTGTTTTGTCACCGCCCTCGTATATATGATTTCATATGGTAGAAATGTTCCACACAGAAGGGAGCACGTATTATTCCACTAAATGCATTGCATGACATTTTATTTCTATTGGATGGCTATCTGGTAGACATGTTTATAAGAGTCCTTAAAACTGCTTCTGATAACTATGGACAAATTTACAGGTTTTCAGCAATTAGAATTTTTGCCTATTACTTCTGATCCGTAAACTACAGAAATCTAAAAGTTTACCCATTGCATTACTTTATAATGCTTGGTAAAAAATCTGTTGATTAATTATACTGCTTTTGGAACCTACATGTGTTGTGTATCATTTTCAACTTCTCTCTAGTTGTACCTTCTTTTTCGTTGGACATATGAAGTCTTAACTGCAGCCAATATAATTCATTCCAATTTGAATCTTTAAGGTATAGTCAAAAAGAAATCCATTACTTTTCTCATTTTGTATAAATGCTTCTGTATTACACTAGATGGCGTTAGAAATATAAGATTTTGTACTCAAAAAACAGCTCAGACAGATTAGTGATTGTTTGACTTAGAGTCGTGGGAGCGTGGACGCCAGCAAAGACGAAAGCGAAGGTCAAGCGGATGAAAATGTGAATAATGTTTGCGTAGCTGATACAGCAACAGGCAATCATGCGCAATTTTAGAGGATTATATCCGGTAATTTTGCTGTGAAAGATGTGTCATGCTCTGGAAAGCTAATTGTCGAAAATGTCGATAGAATTATATATATCGTCAAGTCCGCCTGTCATGTAAGCATCGGGAACCTATTGAATACGGCAGGATACAAAATGGTGATGAAAAAAGGGTCACTTACGATTTCATCAGGATTGATAGTCAGAGACGATTTGATGTATATTTGATGGAATTGGCAGGGAATAATCTACAAGCTGCTCTACTATAGACGTAATTATAATTCGGACCTGGATTACCAACAATTAGGAGCAATCGCCTAAACAGAGAATGTTCTTGTGCATCCACCATACATTCCTGGCACCAAGAACTTTGCATTAAGTGATTACCATTTATTTCTGTCCGTGAATATATTAGTGATAGCGATGATGGTGAAAATTTCACCTCAAGAGAAGCTTATGAAATCAACAATCCCAGTTGTTAAAAACATTGCATATTTGACACAAATCGAATGATTTTATTTACGCTAAATGAAATCTTACAAAACACCAGAAAAGTAAATAATTTTCACATATGTCGTAATTGTAAATAATGAAATATGAAACTCAGTTGGCGTAGTTTGGACGTGTTTTCTAATCCGTTCATTTGGCTGAAAAGTTCATTAGATGAAGTGGATAGGAGCTAAGTTGAACAATCGTCATACTAATTTCACGTCAGAGAAATTGTACACATAATATATCGACTTACCTGATTTTCAAGTGAAGAAACTTAGGCAACAACCATCCCAACTTCATTGCAAAAAAATACAAAAGGATATGGTTCCATCCCAATCCACTACAATCGCTGTTTTTGCTTAACGAATGAGTGATTAAAATGTAAGACGAAGTCTAAAAAATTTTCATTTTTCAATAAGTGAGTTTAAGCCCTGCATGGGAAATGAAAAATGATCGCTTACATATTACTCATGAGAAATGAGGCATACGCACAGTGCTCACTACGGTGAATAATTACTCTCGAACACAACTCATCACTCATGGGTAATGTGTAACTTACATCTACATATTACACATTACTCAAGGGAAATGATTTGTAGCCGTGGGCGGCTACCCACCGTCATGCATAATTACCACATTTTTCATGGTAATGTGCAACTTTACACATCGCTCACTGCCGTGGGTCAACCACGGACAGGATGTTCATTTTCGTTTCAAAGATAGAAAAAAAAAAATAGAAAAACCATCATATCTCGAAAACAGAGCATCTAATCACGAAAAAAAATTGTTTTGCCAACTTTCTTTGAGGATTCGCACAGCGTCAAAAAATTTTCAAAAAAAAAAAAAAAAAAACCCTAAAAATATGTCTGTAGCTCGGAAAAATAGTGTCGAATCAAGAAAATAACACAATATTTGACCTCCTACAAGAGCTGGTGCCAGCGACGCAATTCTTATAACATCAAAGAATTGTTATTGCTTATTTTCACGCTTAGACGCTCCATTTTCGAATTATAGCTATGTTAGCGTTGTAACACTTTTTTAAATTGGCGATTTGTCCCACTTTGCGTGATAGGAAGAGTTACTATCACGGAATTCATTTGTATCTCAACTTTAGCAATATTTCTTATTTTAGCGATTTTTTGAAAATTGGAGTTGTGTAGTCGAAAACTACTACTCCACTGCTGTTACCAATCCAGAGACTGTCATTTAAATGATGAAATGGCAAGATCCAATCATTATAATGAAATAAAAGCATCCTCGAAATCATAGCTTTATGTGTGTTTTATCTAATTGAACTTTTGAAACCGAAAAATAGATAACCCGGTACATCCATTTTTTATGAATTTAGGTTACTTGACACTTAAGGTGTTAATATGATGTTGTTATGTTGTTATTACAACGTGCCACGCTGTATTACGAACAAATTCAAGGTGACACGCGCTGTTTGGTATTAAAACTGTGACTGAGGTTGCGGAAAACGGTATTTTCGAACTAGTGTATGATTAAAGAAATGAATTCCGCGGGTGATTACAAGAAACTATAACCAAATGTCAGTTAAAAAAAGTGAGAAAAGTCCATGCATTTTACATAATTTGTTTCTCTGTGTTGTATAGGTCAAATATGTCAAAATGTGTATCTTTTTAATCCAGTTGTAATGACGTATTTGTGATTCCTTCCCAGAAAATAAACAGTATCTGCTTGGGATCGTTAGGATGTTTCGTATTTCAATAATTAACATGGCTTTACCAATACCGCATCCTTCCCGGGCCGCACTATGATCCAACCATTTTACGTCTAACAAAGATTCAACTTAATTGCTAATTTACGTGACTCTGAGGTTACTGATGTGAAAACACGTAATAAAATATTTAATATGCAATTCTTTCAAAGTATTCTAACCGACTTTGAAAATCAAACAACAAATGTATGAAAACAATTTTTGGTCACTGATCCCACGAGGTTTGGAACTAAATTCGAGATACTTGCTGTTGTTAATTTAAAATTTCTACAAAATTCCAAAGCAGCTGATTAAATAATAAAATTTAGTTGACAAGTTCCACATGAAGATATGATTTTGTTTTGCAATATCGGAGTACAGAACATATACCTTAAATACTACGTAAGACACTGACGTTTGTTGATTGAAATTTTACTTCTTTTTATTAACCCAATTTGTTGACGGGTTCCTAAAAATATCACTTAAGCGTGTACGCTTTAGGAAAATAGCTATAGGGTGATTTTTTAAGATTTAAGTAGAGTATGCGTAGAGTGCGTACCGAAGAAAATATTGCAGCCGTAGTGACCAGTGTTAATGACGATCGTGAAATGTCAAATCGTCGCCGATTGGGCATGTGTTACTTAACCACAAGGAAATTTTTTTTGCCCCAATTGGGGCACTCCCCGATTGGGGAACTTGGTTGACATATGGTTTCATCAGGACGATGCAACATGCCACACTGCTCGTGAAACAATGGATATGTAGAGGGATGATTTTGGTGAGCAGCTTATCTCTCGATTTGGTCCTGTGAGTTGGCACCCAAGATCTTGCAATTTAACGGACCCGCGGGCAACATTTGCATGAAATTATCTTTAAAAATTAAATGGCAAAGATCAATTTATCGATACTAATAAAAAACTTTAATATGTGATGCAAATTTGAGTGTTGTATTCGATTTTTAAAATAACTACGATTAAAAAATCACTTCATATTACCAACTACAGAGTTTTACATAAAACAGTGATGGTCGTTGGCAGATTTAGCATAGATATTTCGAGCTCAGACAGATGGAACTGCTGTTGAAAATAAAAGAAAATGTTAACATCAGGATCAAATTGATCGTCAGGCGATTTTAATATTATGAGGATGTTTCGGATGCTTCAAATGCAAAATTGAAAGCATTTCTGATGAAGAGTAATAGCAAAATCTAAGTAGAAGATAATAAAACAATGCAACAAGTGGGACAATTTTTATGAATACTCCTTATGACTGCAAATTGAAGATTTTATTAAAGGTTTAAACTAATTCCAACTTATAATCCATGTTCAGAAAATAAGAACATTATATTCTGCAGATATAATATTTTTCATAAGAAAGAGTTCGTCAAGGAATACTGAATAAAAGTAGCTTTTTGTTCATACACCCATTCCACATAAAATTTTTTTGTTTATTCACAGTATCATAAAATCTATTACGACAAATTTTCAAGTTTGTGCACAAAAGTAATAGAGGTAACAAAACAAAAAGCGAAAGCCAGTACACGCATTTCAGTCAGGCGAATTGATTTATATATACTTTCATCCTACGCCCTTTTGCATTGATGCTGCAAATTAAGTAATAATAAAAGATCAAAATTATAACTTTCTTAAGTCCTCCATTTAGTAGCAATGATTGTTGCTAAATCGGCCAATTTGTATGGATGATACTCAAATGAAGTACTAAAAGCCTGTTTTGTGATAATTAATTTTACCTGAAGGTATGAAGCAATACAATGGAGAGAAACTCTGGTTACCGCAATTCAGGAATTAGGAGTTATAGGAAAAAAGTTAAAGTTTGGAAAATCAGTCAATTTGTATGGGAGGTATCAGAATGGGTGTGACATTGCCGATCATTTTTATTTTAAGACCCTGTGTTAACCTTTAATTTCTACCAAATTTAGCTGAATATAGTTATGGATATAAAAATTTATGGATTAAATTGGTCATTTGTGTTTGTGGAAATGTTAACAAGCTTTATGAAGTAACATTTGTCCATTGTAAGGTAAAGTTTGTCCATTACGTTACGTTATCGTGCTTGATATCATTTCGCTACAGGCTATGAATACAAAGTTACGGTGAATAATTAAATTTTGGAAAAAGGTTTTTTGTTTGGACGGTATCAAAGGTATGGACCGATAACCCACTAATAATCGCTGTCTATGATCTGGCAAAATAATGGATTGTCTCATGTTTTAAGAAAATACACAGAGGTTTACGACAGTTATCGTGTCTACCAGCCAGCCGGCAAAACACATAGACATCACTCAATTGATTAAAAAAAAAAATCATGAAACACATTCGGTCGAAAGATACTTAATAGAAGCTTTTTTCTGTGCGTTGCATTTTCGCTGTACCAAATAGTATTCCTTTTGGCGATTACGTTCTGGTAATATCGACGTCGAAAATGAGGTTTCCTTTGGTGACCAATGGTTGAAAATGTCGAATAAATCATGGAAATTATCAAGGAGCACTTGCCCATTGCACAGAAACTTAAGGGTAGCTAGAAAAGCGTTTGCAATCATTTGCGTAAGGCTGTTGTCAAAAAGAATCAGAATGTATGCCATACGACAACCTTCTGAAGCATGTTGATACTCGCGACCCTTTGCTGATATAGGATTATCGAATCATTTTCGAAACATATGGTAACCGGTGGTAAAAAATGGGTCACATATGGGTAGAACAGCTTGAAGTGATCATGGTCGAAATAAGTTTAGCCGGCCCAAATGATCAGCAAAACCAGATTAGAGTCCTAGAAGGTTTTGCTGTGTATTTGGTGAGGTTGGAAGTTGGTCATCAGGAAGGGTGTTAAATACAATCCAAACAACTGTAGGTTTCACAAATCCTAAACAAAAATCCCGCAGCTTCAAAAGATTGGGTGAGAGATTCAATCATTCCTGTCGTAAAGTAGACCTTCAAGCTTTAAAAGCATTAACATTTTTTTTTTTCATTGTGCACTTAAGAGACATCAAGAGAGACATACCAAAATGAGATGGCCAATTTTTTACCAGGAAGATTTCTTCAATGGCTTTCAAAATAGAGATAGGTCATAGAACAAAAAATCGAATAATCCTATGTTAATTTCATGGCCGAATAAAGTTAAAAATGCTCAGAAACAAAAACTCAAGATTTTTTGTTCGTTACACTGGTTGTTGTCAACGGTTCTTAATCATTAACTTATTTTCCGAGCCATATATTATTCGTGAGCGAAATTTTTACAGGATTGCATAAAAAGCGATGAAAATCATCAGTGGCACTCCAATATTGTGTGGCCTGCGCTATGTGAATTGGACCTTAGCCATGTTAATACAGATTTCGTGGTCGTATAGAGTATCAGTTAGTTTAAAAGCAAAAGCAGTGCTGGGAAAGATAAATGTTGAACATAATTAAGTGAATAGTGCCGATTATTCCGGTTATGCTTGAACTTTATTTCTGGTTAACTATTTAATGATGTTGTTTTTAGTCCTTTTCCCATATTCATTCCATGTACAAGTTTATCACCTATCATCTCTATGTGAATACAGTTGCTTTATATTTTACCATCTGCTTTACCAACCAGTAGTCCGTCTACCGATTTATCACATCTCTTCGGGCATTTCTCATACTTTTGCATCAATGCAAAGTGGCTTTTTGTGATGGTGTATGCAATTCAGTCCACCAGAATGAAATTTCTGTAATTGTTAAAAATTTATTAATTAATAATTGATTAATATTTGGCATATAATGAATTTTAAACTATGTCGGTTGCTGTTTTCGATATTTCATGAGGAATCCGTTGTTACGTCCATTTTAGAATTCAATATTTTCTAGAGTTGACAAGTGAAGGATAATATTTTGTTGTGTCAGAACTGTGAGTGATTATTTAATATGTCGGATATGAATCTAACAAAAACGTTTTCAGTATCTTGGGGTAATTAAAATTTCATGAAAATTTGCTAAATTATTAATACATCAATTAATTTTTGCTCAAAGAGTGAACTTTTTTTTAGTTTAATTAATGCGCCATATCTCATAAACTGCAATAGATATATAAAATAGTGCTTTTGGAAAAATATTAATTCACAACTCTGCAAAACAGTAGCCGACTTCAATAAGAACTCTTTTAGACATTTCTGCCAGGTGAACTGACTTGCGCTTACTTTTACTCTTTTGCATTGGCGCAAACTTTGCAGGTTTCTGGAAGGGATGTGTTGAATCAATTTTTTCTTCAAATAGTACCCGACGCTATAAAGCAATGAAATGCAGGAAAATGTCCGTGATTGAAACTTACCAATTTGAAATTATTGATTCGCAATAACTTTTGCTGAGTAAATCAGTTTTCCTGACTGAAATTTCTATACTGTTTGCCGTATCACATGTTGTGTGACGTCCTTGTTTAGGCTTAACTTATGTAATGATATTTCGAAAACTTCATGTTTAAATGGAATTCGATTAAGAAATGTCTTTGTTGTTTTACGCATTTAAGATTTTCTCTTGAAAACATCAATATGTCATACACTTAAAAGAAACTGGTGCAGTAGGTCACCTCACAAAAGGCGCAATTCCCACAAAATGCGCGTTCAACTTTTAAAACAGCCTCTTTATGTAAAAGCAACGCTTCGCACCGGTTTTTGGGCTACTATCAAAAACGCTTTAAGTATGTTTCTCCTTATATACTTCAGTCAGAAAGTGGCAGAAATGTCAAATGAAAAACTCGTTTATCACTTGATTTGCTAATATTTTACTTGACAAAGTGATTGTCTGACTGACTGATTAACTACACGCTCTCTTTTCGATTTGTATAACATTGGTATACCACGTAGGCTTTGGGAATGCGGCGAACGCGATATTTGTGCAAACATAAACATCTGTCCAAATGGTTTTATTTCGGTACAAATTTTTGTGTTATTTGTACAACATCTGTCATCGAAATAAGCCCTAAGTACAATAGCAATGACTACAGCAATAACAGCAAATATGCTTGTCGACGTACTTAAATATATTAAATCCATTAGAAAAATGTGTGTACAAATAAACAAATTTCTATGAACAAATAGGAAGCTGAAAAACGTTCGAGTTAAATTCGCCTGGCTTGAAGGACATGGTGTTGAACAGAAAGGTACTCCCCGTCCATTGTGTCTGGTATTATTCTGGTTTGTGCTGTACAGACCTGCATGCTAAGGCACACTCTGGCCGCATACACTCAATCTAAAGCTATCTGATGACAATTAATTGTAATTCTATTGATAAATTTCTCTATTTCTAATTATGGGTCATTATCCTTTTTTACTTTGCACTTTTTCTCAGCCAGTATGTTCAAGTAGTAAAATATATTCAGAGATGCACGATCGGGCCCGCTACATAGAATTAGACGCACACAGCCCTCAATATTTGTCCGAATCGAGTGGCTTAGGTACCAGTCGGTCGAGAAAAGTACAAATTCCTGCACCACCACCATATGTCAGTCATCCAATCAGTCAGGAAGAACTCAATGACCGAATCAAGAGTATTTTTAATACAGGACCTGGAGCAGATACACAGCGAAATGTAAGTCTAGTTCCATAACAATCCAGTAATATAGGCGGGTCCGTTATTGCTTCATATCTTTTTATTCGTAGAATTACCCATTAGCGGGCAGCTCTCCTCATTTCAATCCATATAATGAATACATGCATGCCGATCAACCACAAACCCAAATTCCGTCATTACCATCCCTATCACCATCACCGTCGACTTTCAAAGTTCAGAGGAGTCCCAGTGGAAAATTGAGTGTGGTTTACGACAAGGACTATGTACACTCAAAGGATATTGAATCTTTCTCGCACAGTGTGAACGATCACAACTGTAAGTATTTTCAGTAATTTATGTGCAAAGGTGAAATCTAAAGAGAATATTTAACAAACTCGTAGCTGGCAGCGGCTTTGTAGAGAATAATACGGACTCCCCAATCAAGGATAAGGTAAGTTTTGCGATGTCGTAAATGTCATGCGCATTCATTATCATGATTAAATTGAAACTCATTATCCATATGGAATTAACCGTCTAATTACTGAATCACGTAACTCCCGAGATAATTTAGAGCTGCGGTTAAGAAAAAAAACTCTAATTTAGAACCGGACAGAAAGTGTAGCATTACATCTATTCATATCATCATGAATACATTTTGAGTCCCAAGTATAGTGAGGAAAATGCTACAGAAATAATATCATCATAATATCACAAAATACTTTTGTGGTTTTCTTATTTTTTAAATTGTACGACTATTTTATTGGGATGCGCAATTAATTGCATAATGAGTCAACCCGATTAATCAAAATTCGGATTTATTAATTAATTGATTAATCATGCATTTGGACTAATCGAATTTACGATTAATCGATTAATCGTTATTTTGATTTTTCAAAACTCATGATTAACTGATTAAACGAACAGTTGAATCATCAAAACACTAATAACTGAGAATTTTTTATTGTGTGCCACACAAAAAGTTTTAAGACATTTTTGCTCCTTGATATTTCTTTTTTATTTTTCCCATATCCAAAATAAGAGAATTTTGAATAAATTATTCAAATTTGAATAATCAAAATTTAAAATATTTGATTGATCACAGATTTGAATACTCAGAACGATCGATTAGCCGATTAACCGAAATATGGATTGAATAGCAAGTTTGAAATGGCAAAATTCACTTACTGGCCGAAGTAAAAGATATGAAACCTGACTCTCCTCGAAACCAGAAATTTCAACATAAAAAATATTTATTTCTTAAAAAATTTAAATTACGGAAAATTAATTTTTTCTTGAATAAAAATTAAACGTACCAAAAACTAAAAAAATTTGACATTTTGAAAAATGTTTAAAAACCAGTATAGAAATTTCAGTCAAGTGAACCAAATTACCAATAAACTTCCTCTACCGTCTGTAAGGTAAGGCTTGGTATTCACCAGATTCTTATCAACAAATACTGTGAATTAACAGTAAAAGAAACCAAATTATATTTTTCTGGACTTAATTATTATGTTTATATATAACTTATGTCCTTCCGGTAAATTTATTTTCCTAAATGGAGAAGTAATGCAGATCATTTACGTTAGCAGAGCTGAACTTAATACAAACGAATTAAATATATGAATATAAGAACACATGGCTTAAATTTCATAATTTATATGGAAGGAACCAAAGCCGGTCATTTTTTGTAGCATTTAAGCGACTGCAACCTACAAATGGGCGAAGTCCAATTTCTTCCTTACAACTAGGTGGTAATTTGATTAAATTCTGTGCAACCATTAAGAAAATATGAAACTAAGAATATCTAAGTTGAATGAGTCATTTGCGCTAAATGTACTGCCCAGCATTGCTAGGCAATACAATGAACTTAAATATACTTTATTGCAGTGTACGGGTTGGGAAAAATGTGAATTTTTAAAATCGGTCAATTTTTTTTTCATTCTCGCATTCCACTTTTTAAATTTGATGAAATTCGGCGCAATTGCTCATATTATTATTTACATGGGAGGTAACGGAAAGGGAGTGGTTAATTGGTCGATTTTTTATATTTTATTAAGTATTATAAATCAATATAACAGATAATACATTAAATTGCTGCAATCTACGGACTAAGAGTTAAAGAGAAAATATTAAATTCCGGAAACTGAATTTAATGTAACCTGCAAAGCCTATGTTGTGTGTGAGAAAGGGACGTTTTCTGACTCCCTTCATCTGACGTTCAGTCGGTACCTCGTCCATGACACTGTAGGCCGCTAGCCACCCACCATCATGGGTATTCGGGTGACCGAACTTACGACGTCTGTCCACATGTTTAAATAAATGACAAAAGTTAAAAAAATTGAATTGCTGAGACATATTTAAATGTGATTTATTCTATTTGTATCATTGAAGTAGTGCAAATACTGGTTAAATGCTATACCTTTCTTTTTCCTACTAATGAAATATTCACTTTTTTCGCTTTGAGTTCTATGAAAAGTTTGCTGCTAATGAGAAAAAGATATACAATGAAATACTTTGGTGTTATCAGGTAACGATTTCAAAATATTTGACTGTCTCTAAATGCATTCATACGATTCGAAACTTTGTAGCCTTTGTAATGTGCAATTTCACATCATCTCTTGCTCTGAACATGAGCCTCGTCAGCAGTTAAAAACCTTTGTGCGTGCTTAATGTCAGCAAGGACTAGTCGGGATGGCGATCTAGTAGTTGAAGGCATGCCTTCAACAGAATGATTGTGGAGTATTTACTGCCATGCCCATACTGCTGAATAGCTTATCTGTAATTGGTAATTGGTGTTTGTCGATGACCAAATTGGGATTATAGTTAATATTTTTTGGATCGGCCCATTCGCCTCTGAAATAAAAAAATTGCCTTGCGTCCCATGCATGAGATATCGGAAAAGCTTCTGACATTCAGTGAGCTTACACGCTCTCTATTTTAAACTCACTCAACGGGACCTACAGCTTAATAACAATTCCGAACGTCATAGTTTGAGAAGCATTTAGAAAGCTTTTCTGTTACTCCACTACTCGAAGTGTTCGCCGCTTAAATAATGATGGATAGCTTTATGCGGGAATGAACTTGCGATCACGCGAACGATGGCCGCGTGTAGTAACTGTCGCCCCACGGTCGGCCACATTCGCTTCCCTCTACTTTAACTAATATTAGAACCCATTCGTCACCTAGCTTATTTGGTTGCTTGCATAACAGCTGAACATAGCAGCTTGCTTAACTTAATTAATAATCACCTTGACTCAACCCTATCGAATACCTCGTAGCCACGGCTTTTCCGAAAGGGATTACATTTGGCGTTCACTAAATATATTGTCCGTTTTCTGGCCTTCATGCCCGTGAACAGGAGTGAATACGTGACTATATTTCATGATAGTCAGGGAGTTTGTTTTGTTTGCTTTCTATATGCTCTTATTAAAAAAAAAAATTAATCTAATCAATGCTAAACATGCATTCATTCATTCATTCAGCATTATCGCATAACACAGTATCATTGTTGCTTGCAGTTTAATTTAAACATTTTAGTACATATTAAAAAATGTTTCTTTTTTTTAGAATTCGAATACATCCGCGGCAAATTCAACTCCCGCATCGCATCGTAAGTTCCGCAATTTAATACAAATTAATAATTTTTCCATATGTCACACTATGTTCATATCTAAATTTCAGCTATTATTTTCCCTACAGAAGATCCCAGCAAAGAAGAAATCAATTACTCAGAAGATTGTGTGGAGAAAGATGGTGATTCAAATGGCAAACCCTTTTGTACCAATCTTCGTAATTACCCGGATAACAACCATTTGGAACAGATCATTAAAAAGAAATTTTCCAATTTGGAATTATTCTTCGGTGAGGACTTGGTACTGCCGCAAAACATTAGCCAGCGCATGAACAATGAACCCAACGAGGAGTTTTTGTGCAAGAGCCGTACCAGGGTCATTTATCCACACGCTGGAATCAACAAGGACTACAATTGGCTGATTATTGTAAATATTCCGAACTACAAGCAGGGCATACGAATTGAAGAGTGCATGTAAGCATCATAGAAATCATGAGTTTATTAATCGATACCACAACTTGTACCCATTCTTAATTTCCAGAAACGAAGGCTCTACTTGCGGCGAGAGCAACGGCTTAATGCTCCCCAATCACTACACAGCTACATGCAAACAGAGTTATATTTACCGTTCGCTGGTTGCATATACGAATGAGACCGTTATCAGAGATCAATTCAAAATGCCATCCTGTTGCAAATGTGTGCTGAGAACGGGCTAAGGGACAGATGGTGCAGTGATCGAATCTACTGAACTCAGGAGGAAATGGATCAATCAATATTTTAATTATTCAACTCAATTGTGATTTTAGGTTAGTGTATATCAATGCAGCGTCCATGTTCATTTGGAAAATTCGGAGAAATATTTTTACATGGGAGAGCACATACGTTAAGGAGATTCATAGCTCTAACAGTTATCACGTAAAATTAAACCTATTTATATTTTCTATCTGGTCATAATCTGCTTAACACGTGAATATCTACAAATTAGGAAACTTACTCCAACTTTATACTTTCTACACCTAATTTTGACTACGTATGATTGAATTTTGGAAAAATTAACAATTTGTGTGGAGTTTGACAATACAGTCCATTTTAATTTTCGGACATTTCGACTGAATTCAGTGCAATTAAATAAAAGTTATGAGTCTAAGAATATATGGCCCTGCTCCGGAGGAACCAAAATGGGAATTTTTTCAATAATATAATCATAATATAATATAATTTCTATAAATCGATCAACTTGTATGGGAGCTACCACAAGAGATGGCTCGATGTGACCCATTAATTATCCCTACGTAAAATCTGATAGATTTAATATTAAGGATTTATGACTGCTATCATATTTGCGAGCTAGTCAGCCGCTCAGTCAAACAATCGGGCATAGTTCAATCGACTTAGTAATCTGTATAAAATCAAATTTTTCGAATGGGAAAAAATCTTAAAAACGATTTAAAAAACAAAGAAAGAGTTTATAATTTCAACTATTTCAGCACTCCTTTAGGGGTACTTTGCATTAGTCAGATTCAAAGTCGTTGATAGCTTGCGCAAAATTATTGTATGAGTGGTATTAAAAAGAAATCTATTATTTTCTCCAATAGATGGATTTAATACCTCGCGTTGTAAGTACGTTCGGGTTATGCTAGATGCAGTTAGAAAAATAAGATTACGACTAATTAGACAGTTTATGCTAGTCAGTATAGTTTAAGAACTGAGATAAACGCCAGCTTTAAATTTAATTTTTTTATTTTCCAATTTTATTTTAATCAATTATGTTCCGGTATGTTAAAGTTGCACCACGCACTAAAATTTTAATTGTCGATAATGTCGATTGAATGAGAATGGCCAAGTGCGATCATCACATAAACACCCTTTCGATTGCCGATTAGTTAAACATCATGCGTAAAACCGTCTGTAACCACTTGAACAAGGTTGGGCACAAACAGATACTCGATGTTTGGGTGTCACCGGAGGTAACTCGAAAATAATTCATGTATCGAATTTCTTCCTCCAAATTGCAGATCAATCGCAATAAAATCAGGCGATTTCTGAAACGAATAGTTCCTGGTGATGAAGAACAAATCATTCACGACTATGCCAAGCGAAAACGGTCGCGGCCCAATTGCTGTAACTAGGCGTAAACGGTGGCCAAACCAGAATTAATGGCCACGAACATTCATTCAGACCTGTACAACAATTGGAACGTCTGAATAAAGCAGTGACCCGCCGTCCATCGAGTTCTTTGCCGAAAACTTTTCGTGGCAGAGCATTTGGGTCCATCCGCACAATGTGACCCAGCCAACGCAATCGCTGTATATTAATGCGTTTGACCACGTCGATGTCGGCTTATAGCTCATGCAGCTCATTGTTTATGCGATACCGATACTCTCCATTAACGATCATGGGTCCACATATTTTCCGGAGTATTTTCCTCTCGAAAACTGCTAGTACTGATTCAATCACTTGCGTCATAACCCAGGATCCTGCACCATACAACAAGACGGGTAGAACCAACGTTTTGTACAGTCGGATTTTTGTTTGTCGAGGGAGGGCTTTATCATTGAATCGCTTGCTTAGTCCGTAGTAACTCTCTCTCCTCTTTTTCTCCATGCTGACATCATTCGTTTTGTTTACAGCAGAACCGTGGTAGATGAGTTCTTCCACCATTTCAAAATTATAGTTGTCAACGATCACACGGCGTCGAAACCAATAACTTTGTTTTGTCTTCATTCACCACCAGACCCATTTTCGCTGCTTCCTTCTCGATGCTTGAGAAAGCTTCAGTAACTTCTCGCAGTTTTCGGTCAATGATATCTATGTCATTTGCTACCTACCTACCATACAATTAACCGACTTAACTCGTGTATTCTTATCTGTATATTTTTCAAGTAATTTTACTGAATTCAGTCAAATTTAACTCATGTCATGCGTTTGATAAACTTAGTTCTGGAAATGAAAACAGACTTTATTGTCACTCTCATTGTGGCACCCTCCATGCCTTCCTCTACGCACATTGTCTAATAGAATCGGTATATTCTCAGATTCAAATCTTTCACTCAATTGTGCCAAAGGCAGTTCAATACAGTTTATTAAGCTTAGTTATGCGAGTAAAAATGCACTGCACGCTCGCTGGTGTAGCACACACAAATTGGTGGATTTAGCAATAACCAACCAAGGACTACAATGAGATGTTATTTTACATCTGCTGTTGTGCATTAATTCATAGGATAGGATGATGGGTCTAGATATATGTAGGTTAGTTCTCCTGTCTGAAATTTCTGTGCTGGTTCTTTTATTAAACTTTGATTTGAAAGTTTGCGCACAACTAATAACCGATAATCGTACCCATTAATCTTTACTTAACTAAAGACAACCTACTAATAACTTTCCTCTACTCTTCTTTTTGTTACAGAAACCCAAACACTCACAGGATGGATGGCAGGCCAAACTGTCCATTACATTAGATTATACTATATAAATTAATTAGAATTAGAAATAAACAACAAAATCATAAATATTTTATAAGAATATTTCAAAATGAGTGACAGACAACAAGTGATGCTTAGTTGGTATAAAACGTACAATAAAATTTATATATATCAAAACTAGAAATTAGATGGAAAATAATGAAATTACTCTGATGTTGCAGGCTCAGATTTTATCCTTAAATAATCATAATAATCTCATCAGCATTGATCAGACTGATCAATGATCATCCGGTGATCCCTGTATGACAGTGTTTCCACTACTATGCCACGTTGTTTTAATATATTTTTTATATGTACTCATCGTTATGTTGAAATTCTTACATATTTCTCTAATATTATGGTAGATTAAACGAAGAACGAGAGTTCATCTAATAATCACTTATGTGTACGTTAATGATTTCATAATGACGATTAGATTTTCTTAACAATATCTGCTTAAGTTTCATTAATAAAATACATGATTGTTTTGCCTTTTAATTGTATTTGGTTTGAGATATAAACGTAATAACTTATTAGATCGGTGGTGGTTCCATAGCAAATCACATTGGCAAATCTACTCTCGTATGAGAACTGAAAATAATGAGATTTCCAAATCGAGCGGGTCGGTGTTAACAGTCTGTAGCGGACAAGATACACGATTAAACACTGCGTCCAAATGACACAACTCTGATATCAAAATTGTTCGTTAGAGCAAATTTTGCTCACTTTGAGCCCATTTTACATCAGACGCCGTGACTCTTCAAAGTCGACTCGACTCTATATTCGAGACAAACGGCTTGGTAAATAATCAGCCAACGTCAAAGGAAGATCATATCTACGCAGAACATCGCTGCTGTCAGGAGAAAGTGTAGTACTGTTGTTTTTAGTCCGCGCTCAAGATCTCGGACTATCGGATTTTCAACTTGAGGAATTCTGCCCCGTGTGTTGGGTTTGCACCCGTGCAAGATCCAAGTAACCTACAAGCTCAAAGTTAATGATCGTAGACAACGAAGTTTGTTCTTGTTAACAAATAAAGTTGGCGTATTTGGGATAACGTCAACTCACACAATGTTCACCTGATGTCAACGCATCCAATAAAAGTAACAGTTTGACGTAGGTTTTGGGTCGGTGGCATCATTGGTAAGTACTTCTTCGGGAGCAAGTTTGGTGATATCATTACCAACAATGACGAGCGCCGCAATCAACAATCAATAATAACCAATTTCTTTATGCCGAAATAGAACTACATTGGTGTGGATAAAATATGTATCTGGACGGCGATAAGTGTCACACAGAGAGTGCCACAATGGGCATTTTGCATGCACGATTTCAGGGAGGAGGTGATGTGAATGGGTCACCAAGATGGTGTGATTCTACCATAACTTTTGCGGTTTTCTAAAGCTACAGAGTAACTGAAAATGTAATCTCTCCGATCCGTGACATTGTGCGAAGCTGCTTTGAACGATAATATGTTCTATGTGGTCTACATGAATCTTTCAAATAAAAAAGAATTTCGTTAATATCTTACTTACAGCATAATATAGAACATTATCTCAATATCAACCCGCCCTGTTTGAGAAATCCTTAAATAAAATAATTTTTCATAGTTTATCATTTGGTCGCAAAAAGATTAATTGATTAAATAAATTTAATTTTGAATTTAGAATTTATGCGGCGTTTCCTTTCATTCATTTGTTTTTTTGTTTTTTGTCTTTCTTATTCTTATGGATTATTTTTCTCACTTCCGAGCAAATACATTTTCATAAAAAAGATTTTCAAGGGAACGAAAATGGAATCGATTGCCTAACCAATTATTTATTCCAATAGTAGATCTATAGAACTCCTATTTATAGGTCGTAAGGAGAAACAAAGGTTTCGTTACATAATTTCTATGACTGCTTGGTTCTGGACAGATAGCTGTTAATTAGAAACAAAATACTTAATCCATCATAATGCGAATAGACTGCATTTGGTGAACGATACAATAAGGTGGATAATCGGAAACGTACAAAATTTTGGAGGCAGAAAAAACAACAAACAATTTCGTGCTAGAAATTTTGATTTAATTTTATAGTAGGACTATAAACATATTAAAATAAAAGCATATAAAAATTGTACGTTGGATTTTCGTGAGCCTTTTAAGTAAGAAATATATAAATTATAAAAACGAAGTTTATATAATAGCAATGACTGTCTTTCTGTTGAACATAAAAATTAATGTTTGACTTAGAAGAAAAATTGTTGTCAATTGTTGGTCAAACATGAAGAAAATTTTAACATTTTCAAAAATCTTTAGTTAAGACTACTGCCAATTCTTAAGCTTCCGTGACATCCAAATATTTTGTCGAGATACCACTTCGCAAATACGTTGACAATAAGCAATAACAAAATTCTAGAACATAATTTAATTTTAAAATATAAGAACCCGTAGATTTCACAATTAGCTTTTACGTTGAAGCTACGGCGAAGAACTCGTCAACACTTCAACTAAACGTCTATGAATTTTCATTCAAATAAGATCAGCCATTCGATAGTCAGAGATTTATTAAGTTTTTGTTTGCTCTGTTAGCCTCACAAATGCGAGCCATTTTGAGCACATTTTTCATTACATTCTCAAACAATTTCCCCGGTATTTCATTAATTTCATCACGAATATTTTGTTTGAGTTGCTCAAGCGTTTCTGGTTTGTTATGCTTTTCAGATATCTCCACAAAAAGAAGTCCAGAGCAATCAAATTAGGCGACCGTGGAGGCCATTCAACATCAACATTTCTGGAAATAACTTGTTGTGGAAAGAGGTCTCGCAATAATTCCATTGTAATCCTGGCTGTATGCGATGTGGCACCGTCTTGTTGATACCACATGTTAATCAAGCCCAAAGCATACAGTTGTGGCGTTAAAAAGTTTTCAATCATATCATGATATCGCTCCCCATTGACAGTTATCGTTACGCCATTTTCAGTTTCATAGAAGTAACGTCCAATGATTACTCCTGACCAAATTGCACACTAGACTGTCACTTTTAATGGATGCAAATTGCCCAGAAACGACTATTCTGTTTATTCACATATCCATTCAAATGAAAATGTGCTTCGTCACTAATTATGATTTTTTTTATGAAAATCGGGGTTGTCATATGCGAGCTGTAACATCCTATTGGCATATGTACGGCGGCGTAAATGGTCTTGTGGAAGAAGCTGTTGTGTCAACTGAATCTTAAATGGAAACAAATGCATATCCTTGTGCTAAATTGTGCCCAAAGTTGTTCTTTTAAGACCAAGCTCCTGAGCACGGCGTCGAATTGAGGTTTATGGATTGTTTTGAACACTTTCTTGAGCAGCTGTAAGGTTTTCAGCCGATCTTGCAGTACGTTGTGGTCCATGCTTGACCCTATCAGCTACAGACCCTCTTTCTTCGTTGTTTCTCCCAAAAATTCCACATAACTTTCTCATCGTCTCAGTAATTGATGATTGATTTTGATAAAATGGTTTAACGATTAAAACGCGTTGGTTTATTGAATATTTTTCCATAATAAATTTGCCACGTTTCTACTTCACGACTGCCAAATATGAATTGTCAAGACTAATGTTTACCAAAATCGCTGCAAAACAAAGTAGTATACCTTCCCGACGGACACAAAATGTAACACGTAGAAGGATACTTTTAAAGTAACAAATGTGTTTAATGATTTTCTGAATCAATTGATTAATGCCCGTTTATGGGGATGGTGACTGGCTGGTACAGCCGATAACTGCCGTAGGTGTTTAGTGGGATACTTTTCGATCATATTTGTTTTGTGGTTTCGTGTTCGACAGTAAGGTTGGCTGCATGATAAAGACTGTAACTGTCATAAATCCTCTCGAAACTCCTTAAAACTTGTGAAATTAAATGATTTTCCAAATTAAGTTATTTTACTATAAATCATCATTCGTAGTCTTCAGAATCCCATTGTACAGGATCATCCATTTAGTAGTTTCAAAACCGCTCTGGCGAGACTGTCAGCTGTTAAATACCTGCCACCTGAAGTTTTCTTTATTTAGTGAAATGTTTGTCATATACGAATGTGGATCATTTAATGACCGAAGAACACGTAAAAATAATTAATACAAAAGCGGTGATGCAAACATGGTCTTTCAATAGAGCAAATTTCTCTTCAGCGATGAAGCTGATTTCTCACTCGGTGGTTACGTCAACAAGCAAATTGTCGCATGTGGGGCTCGGGGAAAACAGCCGTTTCATCCGGAAAAAGTAAAAAAAATGGTTGATAATTCAAATTTGAGTGAAGCTAATTTAAAATCAGAAATACAGAAGCCACATTATTTTAAAAGGCATTTTAAATTTCACGTATTAATTGGAGGAATTTTTGGCACAAATGTTTTGAGTAGGCCCACATGTTTATTTGTTTGAAAAACTGTAATGATATATTTCAATGTCTATGAACCTAATATTTCATTCATATTTGGGGGAAGAATGAAAGTATATATTTTTCATGTTAGATTATTGTCGAACAGTGTGAAATGAATTAAAGCAAATCCGTCTGGCTCTCTCTATGCAGGATTCCTGCTATCATTTATATTAAAAATTGTTCTGCCTAAACCTTTTTAACGGTAGTTTATTTATATTTCCAAAAGCACTTAGTTGTTCTCCCTTCATAACAAACAAAAAATCGTTACTACTTTACAAAGCACAAATTTTCTGTCACTAAATACAATCTAAAACACGCAAGCCTCAGCTTCAGTGTTACTCTTACGAAAATGTTAACGTAAACGTAACCTTAACAGAGTTCCCTTTATTTACTATGATGAACATAAGGATAGCAACGTTCATTTAAATACTACCTCCACCAATACCTCTGCCAATGGCTATTATGTTCAGATTGTTCGAAAAGTTCGTTCGGTTAATTCGTTAGTTCACTTCTCATGACGTAGAGTTCCTTCAAACACTAACAAAACTTCCTTCCGAAATTTCTCTGAACTGTTAACTATTGCTTACTTGTGTTCTCGTTCTAATCGTGAGTGGTTATAGCATTTTGAAAAAGAGCGTTAAGAAGTGCAAAAAATGTGCGGAAAAGTGTATTTTGGGCACATTATACTGTATTATTTCCGAAAAGGAAAAAAAAATAAAGTCTGTTTATGAAGAAAACGGACCAAATGAAAGAAATTGCCAGAAATGGTTTAAAAGATTTTCTACGTGCGGCTTCTCCAGAACGGACGACCCTAGATCAGGACGACCGAAAGAAATTGTTTATGAGGAGGTGAGAGATTTAATTACTGTTAATTGCAGTGCAATAGCGGAAATAATAAAAAAAAAAACAGTCTCAACCGTTCACGGTGTCATAAAAGAGCTCGGATTTGTGAACAACCTCAATGTGTGGGTATCTGACTCTCTCACCGAGGCCAACCGCCTGTATCGCGTTGGCGTCTAAGACACAAGACACTATGTCTGAAGAGCCTTATCACAGGGAAAATAGGATAGTCTACAACAATGTAATGCGAAAAAGATCATGAACCCCCTCAATCCACCGCACCAGCGCAGGAAGGAAATGTTGTCGATTTGGTGAGATGCCAATGGGGTAGTATTTTTGAGCTCCTCCCAACAAATCAAACGATTAATGTCGACTACTATACCGCACAATTAAATTAATTGAAGACGGCATAGGAAGGAAAACGGCCGAAGTTCATCACTCGCGGAGGCGTCATCTTCCAACATGAAAAACCATGCGAGTTTTATGAGAGAGGAATTAGAAAGCTTCCAGAGAGGTGAGAAAAAGTTATTAAAAGATTGTTTTCTTGTATATAAATTTCTAAACAAATGTCTTTGAAACACCGAACGAACTTTTCGAACAACCGATGTTATATGCATTTGTACACTTCTACATATCTGTAAATTATCGTTTAAAATACTTACTTACGGTATCGACGCCATAAATATAAACCATAAAATTACCGAGTATGTGAGTATGACCGTACATCGAATTGACCTAATACATCCCAAATAGTTTTCATAAAAGACAGATTTATTGCGTAGAATTTATATAATTCCTCCAAATTAGAACAAATATTGTACACGAATCCATATCAACAAAAATTAAATTCATGAACCTTATTATTCGAATGGATATGGACATAATAATAATGATAAGTATAATATTCTGCTGTTTCAAGTCATGATAAATTCTATCGTACTAGAAATACATAGAATATTATTGTCTTATTCTAACTTTCTAACATATTATTATATCCTATGCTGTGTTTAAATTCCATGTTGTGACGTCACCAGTGCTGTCACTTCAAAACCAATACCAGAAACTTAAAGTATGACACTTCTATTTTCACACCTCTTCCAACCATTTTGCTACAACAGAGACATTTGTTATGTTTACAGTTATGTGAAAATTGCATCCTGGTCAACAAGCTTTTTCATAATTTTAAAAAATTCTATATTACTTCATTTACACTTTGAGATCGGTTCATTGGTTTATGTAAAATTTGGAAAACAAAATATTATGAACTGGTTAACACAACTTACGTTATTGAAACCATTCTGGCAACATGCATATGGATTTAATCACTGCATAAAAATTTTGTTCATTGGATTTTTTCTTTTCTCTTCGTGTATCCCAAGAATATAATTGGGCAAATAACTTCGAAAGTCTTTGTACCTCCGAATGAAAATTTTGAACACAAAACTTACTTATTTGTCTATAATTACGAATTGGTTGTTTTAAATCAATTACTTATCTCCCATACAAATAACCTTAAAATAAGGTTTTTTGTTAAAACATATGGCTATCTACGAGGTGTGATAAAAAAAACGTTTTTTTTTCAAATTCCGTGAGTTACGTACATATGTTCGATTTTCGCATTTTTTTCTGTTATGTTGGTACACATGTCTGTTATATATGTTGACAATATCAGCCATTTTGGATTGTCAGTTTGTTTTTGGCATATAAATAGGTTAGTCGTGTTTTGGTGTGCTCTTCGATTTTTTTACTATTCGAAACAATGGATCAACGAAACTGTATTAAGTTTTGTGTAAAAAGTGAAATTAAATGTGCAAGGGCATTTGAAATGTTAACTCTGGCATTTGGCGAGTCTACTATGAGCAGAACACAAGTTCAATTGTGGTATAACCGGTTTAAGGAAGGCCGAGAAAATGTCAATGACGATTCTCGTCCTGGTCGCCCAAACACATCAAGCGCGGTCAAATGTGAAAGTTTTGCTCACTGTTTTCTTCGATTGCAATGGCGTGGTGCATAATGAATTTTTGTCACAAGGTCGTACGGTCAATAAGGAATACTACCTTGTAGTTATGCGACGTTTGCGCGAAGCAATTCGTCACAAGCGGACAGAATTGTGGAAAAACCAATCATGGATTTTGCACCATGATAACGCACCAGCTCACACATTGATGCTTGTGCGTGAGTTTTTGACCAAAAACAAAACCGCATTCATGCCTTAACCACCGTACTCACCGGACTTGGCTCCCGCTGACTTTTTCCTCTTCCCAAAACTGAAGACACCGATGAAAGGAAAGCGTTTTGCTACGATTGGGGAGATAAAAGAAAAATCAAACAGGAGCTGCTGGCGATACCAAAACGTGCTTTTTAGAAGTGTTTGTTTGTATCTGAGGGGGACTACTTTACAGGAAATAAAATAGAAATTGATGAATAAATAAATGCTTTTTGGAAAAAATTTAAAACAACGATTATTTTTTGATCGCATCTCGTACGCGCACATATTATAATTTCCCAGACTTTACCATGGGATTACAGCTGGGCAAGCTCGTTGTCCTGATACCTTCCAGACAAAAATGCAACCCGTAACTTAGCATTGATATATCAGTTTCATATACCTATACAAGCTGCTCAGTCGTAATACTATTATATTCTGTAAAAAAAAGTATACTTTCATTTAAAAAGGTCGCTTAAAGGGACTGTCAAAATTCTTTTTGTTTCTAAGTTTGCACAACTGTTCTCCATACCGACGCGGAGAACTGTCATTTAGTTTATCTATAACGCTCGATTATGAAAGTTCATCTCTCGTGTGTTTTGCGATTTTTGCAATGGATAATAACATCAAACAAAGAATTTGCCTCAATTTTTTGTATTGCAAAAATCTATTGGCGTGTGCCGAATCGCTAAAAATGTGGAAGGTTTACACTGAGTCAACCTTACTAAAAACACGAGCGTATGAATGGCACAGCGCATTGAAAAGCGTTCCAGGCGTGCTGGATAATTTGGCTCTCTCCAGTCGACCATTAACGTCTTCAACAAAGAAAAACTTGAGGTAGAGAAGGAGGGAGTGACTGAAACCCATTATCTCACGAATCAATTCGTACCATTTTACACTATTGTTTGAGTATACAACGCGTTGCGCTCAACAAGTTACGAAAGGGCCGAGTTTTCTTTAAAACCTCAATTGCAAAAAGATCCCTAAAAACATGCTAGAGCGAGTCAAATCTGACTTCATAGTCATAAAGCGCTTTATAATAGATGATGAGACGCAGGTTTCCGAATTTGATATGAAAACTAGTGAACAAGCTTTGGTATGGCTGCTTCCAACTACGTAGAACCCGAAAAAAAAACACGTCAAACTCGTTCAAAATCCGGGGCAAAGTTGACTATTTCCTGCGATTGTCACGGCGTTGTGAATTCAAAATTCTTACAAGAGTGTATGACGACAAATAAGCAATATAACGTGAGCGGTAAGTAGCGTCTGAGAGAGAAAATTTATTGATTTATTATTTGTTGAGAATTTTTCAGATTTATTAATTTGTTAAGAAAAAAACTTGCCGATTAAGTACAACAATAACGAGCCATCTCGTTATTATTGTACAACGAATTGTGAACAAATTTTATACCCAAAACTCTACAAATGTCGTTGAACAATCTCTGTATTCACCTGGCTTACTTTTTCTTTTTCCAAATCTCAAATAACTATTTGGAGGAACTCGTTTCAGTGAACAGATGATATAAAAGAGAAGTAATGCCAAGAGCAGAATTTTTTTTCAGAAAACGCATTTCAAAAATGTTTTATTGGTTGGAATATGTCTTTGGCATAAGTGTATTACTTTGTAAATGATTTCCTTTGAAAGCGATACAATAAATTTAACAAATAATAAATACCCAGCAAAAATATTGCATACAAAATATAACTAAAAAACTAATAAATTTAACGTCGTGTTGTCAGTTGAGGTAAGCGGTTTGACAACCCTTTAATTTACGTATATAGCGATGTTCTGTTGTTAAACTAAGTTTTAAAAATAAAATCATTTTAATGAAAATTTATAAATTTATATATGCACGTATATATATAATATGTATATATATATATATATATATATATATATATATATATATATATATAT